>OMLP01018816.1:24321-34321 GCA_900302685.1 Spondyliosoma cantharus
TGGAGACTGCACCTCGTCTGAAGACGTTCCTGATGCCTGGTCGCTCTCCCCGTCTGAGCCCATCTTCAGGTTCTCATGCACGATATCTGAGACAATGAGAATTATAAAATACATTAAAAGACACAGAAAGATATAGAAATACATCTTTCTGGGTATCTTTAAACAGGATACAAAGAAACAATCCTCGTGTTTGAGAATGTTGGCTATTTTGCTTAATGAATGACTTAAATAATTGACAAGTGATCACAGCTATTGCCAATTAATTCTCTGTTGATCAACTAGTAGAATAATTAGCTAATTGTTGAATTGTGGAAATACTCACCACTGTGTTTTTTGATTTGACCTGGGCAAAAGTAAAGCTGAATAGACCTTTAAACAGCGGACATTTTAACTTGGCAAACACAGGTGTCACAACATTACAAGTTGCTGAACTGCATTAACTGCTGGAGCAGAGACATCGTTAATGTCATTAGCTCCCCCTGTGACAAATCAAAATGTCTGCTGAGAAAAATGTGATTCATTTGGGAACGATAAAGAATTAACAGCAGGATTTACTCAGAGATCAAAAAGAAATGTTGAGTGCGGAGTGGTGGTTTTGCTCGTAGGTTTACTGTCAACATTCCGTAGCAGGTGAAGTGTGTTATTCTGCCTAAATTTGACAGCATTTTTTATTTGCACAACAGAATTGAGAAACATGTGTGAAAGGAAACATGCAGTTCATTGTCTCGATGATCATGTTCATAAAATTCAATGAGAAAATATTTTCAGCTTCCAAAAAGGCCAAAAACTTAGTATTGGTTTCAGTTTTTATGGAAGCTCTAGTAGTGGTGAGAGTGGAGGATATATATTTGCAGTACTAATAGTAGTAGTTGAAATTGAATATCATGTATTGGCCCTAAAACCACCTTCTTCCTGACTCTCTACCCCTCTTGCTTACCTCCTCTCACACCCTTGTAACCCCCGAGGCCAAAGATTAAACACTCAAACCTGCACCACTTCCTCCAGGGCAGTAAAGCTACCACTGCTACCATAGCACAGCAGGAGCAAACGCACTGATACACAAACCACATGCACCTACCCCCCCAAACACACACACACACACACACACACACACACACACACTTAATTAGTAGCTATGGTTGAACAGCTCTCTGTCATCAGTGTGTCAGCGCCACCGACCACGCAGTCCGTCATCAGACGTGAAAGCAGAGAGCAGGGAAACGAGAGGAGGAGGAAATCTCTGTTCTGTTGATGGAGATCAACTGTTAGCAATCGTTTCAAACATGATGAACCTGATTGCTTCTCTTAATATCGCAATGAAGATTATTCATCAGAATTGTTGCTCTAGATTTTAGGAGACAATGAGTGTAGATGTGCCCCCTGACAAAGCTCTTTCGCTCCATTCATGCGTGAACGTCATTTCCAAACTTCATTAAGTCCTGCTTCATTACTCTGCAGAGCGGCAACAACCTGAATTAAGTTTTGTCCCAGAATATGAACCTGTCTGTGGTCATCTGGTTCATAATCAGAGTCTCCTCGGATTAAAGGAAAATACTCTTCCACTCCTAGAACCTGAACTGTTTTTAGGATTTTCCTTGAGGGCTGACCCGAGCTATTCCACCCGTGTCACTTTGTTTTTCCACAGATGGTTAACGTGAGGTTTTTCTGCTGCTTCTCCGTCTGAGCTTGGGTTTTGGTTACAGTGGCAGGACTTGATATACTACAGCAGGTCTTTAAGTGGAAGAGAAAATATAACACTTCAGTGTTTCAGTGTAATTCACCATAATAGGGCAGGCAACAAAACATGTCCTGTCTGACTTGCTACAAGAAAGGACATACTGTAAGAAATGAAGAAGAAAAGTGGGAGGAACAGGAAATTGTTGCCAAGTTTTCATCTGGAGGAGGAGATGGATGACCTTTGTCCATATTTTTGCTTTCGCTTCTACAACAATTCACCTTCATCCATCTCCCCTGTCTTCCCCAGCGGCATCATTTATCAACCATGCATATACACAGTTTTGCCCTCTTCTACAAATAGAATCGCCTTCATCAATATCTTGCCACTGACTCTTAATACAGTGCTTGTCATTGTTAATGGCAGAGTCCGCCATTCCCACACCGGGTACAAATTGCCTACCTACGTGCAAGAGATTCACTTGAAAAGATACTGTTCGCTTTCCTATTGCCACACGAGAGCTGTATGATGGTACCGCTCAGGCAATCCCTACATGTTCCTCCCGTCGCTTCACACTGAACACATTCAAGTGGCAAATACGGGGTGACTTTTATTGTGTGAACCAATCACACGAAAAGGCAATGCATTTGTCAGCGCTAACTGTGATCGTTATCAAAATGTGGAGCTTTTGCAAAGCGAGTAATTGAACAAGAAGGAGCAGCCACAGTGTGCCGTAAGATGAACAGCTGCACACCTCCGACTCCTCAGAGAGACAACCAACAAGCTCTTAAAGTGCCGCGCTACAGGGCGGGAGAGTGCTCGTGCCAGGAGCAGCATGAAATCAAAATGCCTGATGGAAAAAAGGCCAATTATTGATGGACTACTTAATTAAATCTAAATGTGTTTGTTTGGTTGCTCTGTAAACAGGTTCAGTCAGCTGCTCTGCTGTTTACGAGCACAGGGATGTAGATTGAGTGAGATTTATTCTTTATATATTGAGTTAAAAGTGCTAATCTGACCGAAGATTCTTGATTGGGCACACATTTAGAACTTGTTCAATGCATGTTTTGGTCACTGACGACTCGGGATTTTTGAAAGTTCTTTCTCTTCTCCCTTTTTCTCCCGTACAACCATCCAACATTCCTCCTCCGAAGCTGGTTACTTTCTCTCTATAAACTCCTTGCAAACAACACATTCTCTTCCCACTTTCCTTCTTCAAATCGTCTCCTTCCAAATGATCTCTCTTCCCTTTTGCGGTCTCTTCTCATTTACATGTTTCTTGCCCCACTTCCAAAACCCCATAGTTTTTGTTTTTTTTCACTTCCCACTTCTGCCTTTCTTTCCCTTTCACTCTGCATATTTTTTCTCTTATCCCGCGTTCTCTTTTGCAAGGTTTTCACAGGCATCGGCCAACCTGACTCGCTCTGTTGCTTCAACACATTCCTTCACTACCTGCGCTTTTCGAACTTGTTTGCCTCTTCACCAAAGCCTCCAAATGATGTCATCTGTCCTACTTTCTGTTGCAGTCAACCTCCTTTAACTTTCACATACTTCTCAATTATCCCCTGCTATTTCATATCTATCCCCACCTGCTCCAAAAACTCCCCCAAATTCCTTCTCGCACAATAACATTTTCACTTTTGCTATTTTCCCATCATTTCTTCACCTCTCAACGGCCAAACCTGATTCCTTCTCTTCAAAAACCCCTTGAGCTGTTTTCTAAACTTTGTAATTTGTTTGTCTTTCGCTTTCAGTCTCACGTCTCTTATCTTCTCTTGCCTCACTTCCTCCTCTCTCCAAAAACCTTGAAGGATTTCATTCTCCACCCATTTTTGATTTTTTTCTTTCCTGGTCATCTCCACACATCACTCCTTCAACTTGCCTCCCTTCCTTGAGTTTTTTAGACCTAACGATCCTTCTCTTTCCCTGCTTCTCCTTTCCGCCCTTTAGCAGCTTTGCTAATAAGCACACAGAGTGTAGCGGCAATATGTGGCACATCAATGTCCTACTTAACGGTCCTGTTTTTAGATCCAAGTCCATCTATCTAGGCCAGGGTCCAGTGCGAGGCTCAAAAGTTCTTTAGCGCATCACCCATCTTTAAAAAATTAGCTTAGAGACGCACCAATGAGGGATCACACATTTACTGAAATGATGAACATTGTAATCACTTACAACTCAGAGTAACTCTAAAGGGCAACACTGACTCTGACAGACTGTGTGCACAGATGCTGATTATTCCTACCTGGCCATGTGGAAAAGAAAATCAGTCAAACAATGTTAAACAATGTTTGTTTAAGGCAACACCTGTTAGGTACAGTGATGTGTAGGTTGATCACACAATGTATCAGCTGGAAGATATTAACGCCGGATATCGGCTCATCACAGATATATTGGTATCGGTATCAATGTTGTCCAAGATGCAGAATATGAAGAAAAGGATGCCTGGAGAGATTTGCAATTATTTAATCCCCAGTGACGTTTACTGTTTCAGTGATTTGATGTCTTTTTGGACAATAAAGTTTACCGTTAACTGGCTCTTGCAATGTGTGTAAAGAAGCTCTGATGCCTAATCATGATGGGGGGGAACCTCTGCAACAAACCCCAAGGGCTCTAACAGAAGCCTCAACAGATCTGTCAATGAGACAGGATCTATAGGTTTTTAATAGTTACAGTCACCAAAGTTTTGACGTACGACATATTGTCATCTGATATTACAAGCTTTAAATGTAACTGTGTGCTCATCCCTCCAGACTCAGACTCTATTCAAAAAGCCTCGAGGCCGCTTCCTCTGTTTCATACTGTTCCCTGAATCATCTCATCACCCTCTTAGCCGTTCCCTGACCGCCAGCTGGAAATCTGCTGCTGCTCTGAATCATCCCAACATCGTCGTCCCTTCCAAGCCCCAGGACCAGACTCACTGCTACAGATCCAGTGTGATGAATCAGTTCACACAGGAAACATCGTCATGTTTGCCTGAATCCCCCATCCAGCTGTCACTCTGGCAAAAACAGCCCGGCTGAGGGCGAAGGGAGAAGCTGCCTCAAGGGTTTGTGAGTGCAGGATGGAAGTATCAGGACCGTGACATGTTTCCTGTTTGTTCCTGTTTTGTGCCATCTGCTCTCCCACTACTCACTTCCTTCCATGCGTGTGTGTGTAAGTGTGTAAACGTGTGTGTGTGCGCGTGCGTGTCTCACCCAGGCGACTGCCGTTGCGTGGCATTGCCATGAAGGAGCCCAGGGTGCCACCGATGACGCTGTGGGGCCTGCGGAGTGGGGGCTTCTTGAAGGAGCCGGTGTACTGGTGCAGGAAGGAGTGCATGCTATGGGAGGTGGGGGGGCGGCCGTTCCTCATGAAGGGCTCTGAAACACAACAACACAACGACCGTCATCATTTCTGGTTTTTCGGAAAATCCACAGAGGCTCTGCCGTTGCATCACAAGCCTCCGAAAACACGACAGGGTTACAAGGAAAAATCAGCTCCCATCTTCTTCAACCCCATGCGGTGCGTTCTTTATTTGAAATGCATGCTGTGCGGCCAAGCTCTGCGCAAACTAACAGAACTTTATTTGACATTTAAGACAAGGCCCCAACATTTCCAAAAATACCAAACATCAGGATAAATTATGGAGAAATGTGTGTAAATAAATGTAACGGGACATCAAGTCTTCTCCAGCTATGCAATGTTGCAGTCACTTAGATTTGAATAAGTAACTCAATATGAGCAGCATGCCGTGTTACTCTAACATTTCCGTTATTTAAGAAAGAACAAGTAATTTAAAGAGTATTTTGGGAAATCGACTATCCACTTTCCTGCTGAGAGTTAGATAAGAAGATCTATACCATGAGATGAGATGGGCCATAGGCCTCTAGGCTAATGTTTCGAGGCTTCCGGTGTATCCAGTGGATATTCGGTTAAAGAGAATATCTGGGACAAGACTTCCTAACTGAGCCATCGTTTAAATTTAGCAATCTGAGACACAAGAATGGGGTTGGAGTTGACAGAGCATTGACGACCAATTGTTTCAAGAATAGCCAGGTTTAATAAAAAAGGTACAAGCCACGTCGTTATCAGATGTTTGCCGATGGGTTCTGCAGTTGCACTGGTTTGCATGGTTTACCGGCAAGCAACCACAGCCCGCTCACACGTAACTGGTCATACTACAAACACACTACAAACGAAAAACAGAAGAATTCCAATACCAAAATCTTGTCCCTTACTTTGACCTTAGTCTCAAACTGTCCAGGGTCAAATTCGTGTGAATCACAGAAAGGAAAGATCATCTTTATTTTCTGTCTAAACACACAGGGAAAAATGTTTGCTGACAAGTGAATTTTATTACCTTTTGACAGAGCATGAGAGTAGAGATGTATCGCTGATAACAGGTAAGGACAATAACTGTGATATCCCAAAAATTATATAATGATGTTATGTTAATAATAGACACAAGACATATGATAATATTGTGTAAATAATCCAGCGCTTCCGTCTCTTTCTGTTCTCGCTTTTAGCATAGCAGCTGGTGGTAATGCGTCTTAACACTGGTTGCCAACCACCATTCAATGGAAAAAGAAGAAAATGCTGCAGTAGAGCATTTTTAATTTTCTTTATATATATATAAAAAAAAAAATGGCCACGAAAATCATCCAGTGAAAATGTGATATTGTGACAGCCCTGAGATGGTGTCCATCTTCTCACCTAACCCTCGGCAAGAAAGCGAATGAGCAAGTACTGCAACATGTCTTCAACATTATTTCATTAAGGGTAACTAGAGGTCAAGGAATTTATGATTACCAAAATCATCACCAGCGGAATCAGAAATTAAAACAACAAGAATAAAAAATAACGGCTGTAGAACTGGAAATTTGATAGCCTGAGGGCAAATATCTCGCCACTACCAATAAGCAAGGCGTGAACCTCCCTCTCAGGCCTCAATTGGCATTCAAATCTCCGATCCTGCTCGGCGAGGAAAACATGTAAGCAAATGTTTCAACCATCAGTGTTCCCTCAGTGGGCAGAGTTCAGCTACACCCATTCTAAAACGTCATATATCATCTGTGTTAGACGGGCTGCAAGTGTGTCACATCTTGTGGGTTTATCTCTCTGCCGCTGCCGACTTTCTTCAGCTCGTCTGACCTTTTAAACTCTGAGCTGACAGTCTGTGCTGCGTTCCCACATGCCAAGCTCCAACATTAACATACACTGCCTTTAGGTGCTTGTCAGAGCTATCAGAATTATAAGTTGACCATGTATGAATGGTATTAACAAAGGAGGCAAAGATGTCAGGGCTTCACGGGATCTGCATGGATTTAATGAGCAGAGAAAGGAAACTTTTTCAACAATGAAACAGTATTTCTCACAGGGCAATTTAAGAGCTATAGGTTGATATAGAAAACCAAGCATTCATTAGTTTAACAAGTCATATAAAACAGGTTCAGCCAGTCAGGCTCAGACATGTAGCCACATGTATGGTCTTCACTATTTCCCAAGAAAGGATTGTAAGGAAATATGCTTGTTTTCTTTCTGGTCAAATCTATACCACTTTGATGTCTGTATGCTAAATATGTAGCTACAGCAAGCACGTGATTAGCTTATCTTAGAAAACGATTGAAAGCAGGGGGGCTGCGGACTCTGGATTCATATCTGAAATAATTTCCCAAAATGTCGAACCATTCCTTTAAATTTGATTATTTATGGGACAAGATGGGTCTGGCCTTTTCACCTCTATTACTGCTGACTACCTTTAGTTTTTGTTGATCCAAGAACCAAAGCTTCTTCTGCTCCTGTCTTGTGACAGAATGTGAGAGTGACGCCCAAATGACTCAAATGGGAAACGTTCCCTAAAAGATGGACGTGTGCAACCATTTATTCTGGCAGCTGTCAAACACAAGTTGACAGCCAATCACTTTCACGTGTGGATCACACCAGCAGCTTACTGAAGTCAAACTGCACTCTGATTGCCAGAACAGGCAGAATGTTATGTAACAAAAAGAGATGTCAAGAAAAGTGTGTTTAACTGTGTGTGAATGCTTCTTCTTTACAAACTACCTTGTCATGAGCTGAGTGTGCGTGCGTGCGTGTTAAAGTAGCTCTCCCCTGCTTTTGCTCATGTTACATAACTTGATAGAGAACGACTCACTGGAAGTCCATTACAGCTGCTACTGACACATGCTGTACTCTCTCTTCATCAACTTCACTGCTTCATAATTTAAATCCCCCTGAGAGCGACCAAGCTATTGAAAGCTTTCTCTCTTTGTGTGTGTGTGTGTGTGTGTGTGTGTGTGTGTGTGTGTGTGTGTGTGTGTGTGTGTGTGTTTGATATGTCTGGTGACGAACATGTACAGGAAGAAATTATAAAAATCAGAGTAGTGGAATTTCCTCCCCTGGTTGGATGGGGGCAAATGATTCTCTTTAACCACTTCAATGCTTTTTTTTTTTTTTAATTATTCAGTATTTTGACAGTTTTTACTCAAGATTTTTTCTTTATTAACAGTTGCTTAATTATACTGCATTATTGACAGATTGCACCCCAATTATTTAAAGTTTAAACTGATTTGTCAATCACATTTAATCTCGCCCTGCCTGTACGCGTAGATGATGTTTTGTTTGCTGGTGCAAGAAGATGATGTCCTCTTGCATCATAAACAGCTCAAAAAATCTTCCAGGTACACAAAATGAAAAAAGAAATGGAAAAGTAAATGCTGGTTTTACACCATGTGTCCCTTCTCCCGTCTCCCCACATTTTACCAAAAAAAAAAAAAAAAAAGGCATCTTCTGTGATTTCATATTGCACGTTGCGATTTTGATATCGCTTCAGAAGAATTGGCCATTGAATTCAGAGTCCAAACAAATAGGGGCACCAAATCTGCAGAGTAACTACTGCCAACCACATTCTGTTTTAATGACTGTAGCTACTGTTACTGTAGCTCAGTTAGCCGTGCTGCTAGCCTGACTATGAGGGGAGTGTTGGTGTTGGTGAAAGAGGTTTTCAGGCCTGCGGCTAGCTGATTAGCATTCTGACGTCAACACAGTACAGAAGCGTCTCTGACATAACATCAACATTGTCGTTTCCTCACATTTTGTTGATAATTGTAATGCTTTCCATTAAGATGTGTCCATATTGCTCCTTTAGTTGTCAAGTTTGATTTGAAAAAAAGAAAAGAAAAAAAAAAAAACAATATATAAAACCTGTACCATTGTCCTTGGTGCCACTCTCCTCGATGGTCATCTGCTCGGCCAGTTCAGACAGGGACTCGTCTATGGTCTGACTGGAGCGGAGTGTTAACGACAGACGCTTCTTAATCCTCTTCATCTTCTCCATGGCAGGGCAGTGCACGGCCTGTGGGACACACACAAACACACAAAGTCAACATCCATTAAGCAGAAGAGGACTGATACACAAGCACATTTAGAAGAGTTTTTGTTGTTGTTGTTGTGCACAGTGTGGGGATTTCATGAGGCCTCCGTACAATCCAAAATATCTCAGCTCATGAATAACGCAAAACTGCTTTTAATCCAATATTCATCCAGTCTGCAAATGCTTGAACAGCACATGAATAAAGCATGAAGAAAGGATGAATATCACAGACTTGAATACAGCTGTTTGCACTTACACACACCTTCACACATTTGATCGAGGAGAAATTAATTAACTCTAATTGAAGGAGGGGAGAGTCAAATCAGGTCTGCAAACTCGTGCCGGTGTTGTTCCACACAAGTGTTGACGCAGCAGTCGTCCGGGTCACGGGAAGCACCTTGCTCGGTCTGCCTCGAGCCAGTCCCTGCTCATTGTCTTGCTACGTTAACGCCCCGCGTGTGTGTGTGTGTGTGTGTGAGAGACGAACGGGCACGCTGGGTGAGCGGAGGAAATGCAGGGAGGAAGCAGCAGCAGCAGAAATGCCCCGCCTATCCCGCCCGACTCTCAACGCAAAACAAACTGACCCCTGCAGCCACCGGTTTTTCATTCTCTCTCCCCTCTTTCTTTCGCTCTTCCTCTTCCTCTCTTTCTGTCTCTCAAGGTCGTTAGCTCCCCTCATACCCATGAGACACCATCTGCCTGTCTGCACACACACACACACAGACGCGAAACCCTTCAGCAATTTGTCATTCATGACAATGCGTGGCGAGGATCACTTCATCAATCGGTGTCGGGGCACGTGTCCGCGACCTCACACCCACCACAACCTGGTCATTCGATTACGTGTGCAACAACACACACACAAACATATAAGGGAATATACAAACTCTTGTAGGTTTGTGTGTGTGTGCATGTGCGGGGACATGACCTGAATTTCCTCTCAGCTGGCTGCGGTTGGTCTAATTAAAAGC
>OMLP01018816.1:39645-50578 GCA_900302685.1 Spondyliosoma cantharus
AGTGACAAACATGCAAATCAAAGCAGATTAGATGAAAAACCACAGCTCGGCGGAAAAAGCCAGAAGGTGAAATCTGAACTCGCACAGGTACTCACTTTTAATTTTTGCTCATTCTACAAATGTCTGGATTCAGGATCACAGGTGAATATACTGTCTGCAATGCCTCAGGCCCACTTATATCACCGCAACCATATAGAGATCACACACACACGGGAGTTTCCCTTAAATTGTCGGTGTACATTACAATCAAAGCACCACTGTCTGTCCTACATGATGTTCACCACTACAAAGACTTCAAAGACCAGGAGCACCAAAGGGTGTCACCTCTCTGAAGCCTGTAGGGTGGATAAATCCCTCCATCTGATATCTTTGACTACCACAAGAAGTGTGAAGCCTGCTCAAATAAACAATTTCAGGACAGTTCCACAATGACTGTACTTTCTGCCGAGTGTTTTCAGCGCCAAACCCAATGGATGTTTGGATCAGCTGCTGTTGCTGTGTTTTTTAAGTCAAAAGTTAAAGCCCAATAGTGCAAACTGCATCAGCCTCCAAGCGCTTACTGCAGCTGAACCCTGCCGAGTACAGTCACAAGCATGTGTTTGTGCAGCTATGAGAACACACACAAACAGAGCATCAGTGCTGCTGCCCGGTGCAGTGGGCGCTTTCCACTGAAAGACCCTTTGTTTTGTTCCAGAGAAGCTAAGAAGAAGCTTCAGCATGACTGATCCAGAGGGGCGAGCAGAAATAACCCTGCCTGTTTCTGCAATTGCACAAAAGGCTACAATGTTAATATTAGTAGGAAATTACCAGTGGTCATGAATGGAAACATGCCTTTCAGTGATAAAGAGATGTATGAAGAGAAGAGGAACAAGTAAGAACAGTTTCACAAGGTTTTAGAGGGGAGATTTTTAAGGGAAGTGAGAGTGAAATGAGAAAGTTAAAGTCAACAATAGACACCGGGTTCATCCACATGTCCGGAGCTTTGTTTACTCTGATTCTCCATCCTAACACTTCAGTATGTTGAGTGACTGTAAGCTGCTGGCAAATCAGATGTGAAAAAAAAAAAACTGTAGTAGCTGCAAATCTAAATGGTCTGCCATGCAACTAATCTACATCAATAAACATCAGTTACGCAACAGTAAATACGAGGAGGAACAGGATGACTCTGTGTTGTTGTTTTCTCATGTGTGAAAGCTGCTTTCCGAAAAATGCTGCCGTTATTTTGAAGCCATCATGAGTCTTATTTGTCTGATCGTCACGCTTCTTCAGATCTGGTGGAAACACAAACAGGACTGCCAAGAGAGACTTTTAGTTCCTGAGATGTATTCCACTGGTTACATAACTGCTTGAACATTTGGTTTGAAAAGTCTGCGATAATACGAACATGTTGATGTACAGGTAGTGTATAATATATTTCAGGTTCACCGTCTGTTGGCACGCCAGTATATGCGGATCAGCAGCAAACGTAAAATACAGTTTCGACTGATTCAAATTAAAGGTCTGACATGATGATGGTGCCACAATGGAACGTGAAGAGATGATCAAAGTTATTAGGATTCATCCTCTGGGCACCATGAGTGTTTGCACTAGATTTCATGGCAATCCCTCCAATTTTTGTTGAGATCTTTCAGTCCAGACCACGGTACTTGACCAACTGACCAATCAAGGGTCCAACAGAGCCACATAACATGAAGGGTTATAAAAAACCCACTAGATGTTACTATACCTAAACTCTTCCATTTGGGGCTCCACCAAATGAAAGAGTTTAGGTAAAGTAACGTCTAGTGTGGGAGGCGGTGTAAGATGGAGCATGACAGGCAGATAGGTGTGACATCAGCAGTAATGGAGGTGATAAAGAGGGACCGGAGCCTCAAGAGAAAGCTCTCAATTTACAACTTGATCTGGGCGTGGGTAACGACCTAACACACAGGTACCTAGATCACAGGTACAAGTTATGCTCAGCCATAGGGAAAGAGTGACGAGCCTGGACATTTTAAGTCTGTGTCCAAGTTTGCCACAGTCAGAGGGACTTCAGGTGCACATCCTAAACTCGCCAACAGGGGCATCACAGTGCGTTCTAACAATTGCATAGCCATCAGTGCTGAACACATTTTTAAATCGAAAACTGAATCGAATTGTGGATTCGGAGAATCTTGACACCCCTGGCGCTTGGGGAAGAACCACTGGTCCATGGCATTCAAGGACTCCAGTTGAGATCGATTTGGATGCCCCCAAAGCTCTAAGCATGTCCAACTGTGAGAAGGTGCCAGGGTTGACCCAGAACAGTAGAAGGGATTAGACGTCCTATCTGGGATGCCATGGATCCTACATTAAGAGTTGGAAGGGCCTGCTGCCACCGCAACCCTCAAACGTAAAATAAATTACATTCAGTGCAGTGCAAGACGTAAAAATTTAAGTAGCAGAAACAATCTCCTCTTTTCACCAGAGTAATAAATACATAAAAATGATTAATCTGGCTTCATTAGTTACATAGAATTAATCATATCACTGATAAATACTATCTTGGGTTTTATTCACTTGGCCACTCAACGTATCACAGTCCATGCTCAATTGTCCATGGAGCACTACCATCAACAAAGAACAAGCGTAAACAAAAACATGGCGCAGAGAAGAAAGGCAAAAACATCATGGAGGAGAGGACGAAAACAGATCTTGGGGTTTAATGAGAAAGATGGGAAAAATGAAGATAAAGATGGAAGAGAGGAAGGGCGAGCTCGAGGGAAGCGGTTATTTTTAGGTATGAAGGCTGTAGTGTCTCCCAGCTGAATACACACACATAAAAACAAATGTAAACACAACACGTGGTGCACCATTAGCCTGTCGCTCTCTTGCCTCATGACAAACACAAACACAGGGCCCACAGACCACAAAACATACAGGGAACTCAGCTGACACACACATGCACGCACACCAAGGTCTGACTGTATGCCCAGACACTCCAGTGTCATCTGTTTGCAGCGGGAGGAGGGAGAGGTTCGAAAGAAACAAACACACCATGTATATACTGTATAAACTGTTTATGTGTGTATGAGTGCATGTGTGTTTGTGTGTTTGTGTGTGTGTGTGTGTGTGTGGGGGGGGGGGTTAGCTTGAGGTCACACCAAAGTCAATACACTCCATCCGTCTTCCAATTACAAAACAGAGATCGTGTGCAGGATAGATGATCCGCTTATCAGTTCACACTGGCATTGTAATCAATCCATAAACCACACACACACACACACACACACACACACACACACACACACACACACACACACACGGTAGGAGGGGGACCTTTCAGCAGCAGGTGACCTGCTCTAATGCAATTGAGGCCAACAGTAACAGCTCTCCAGATTGGGCCCATTTTTGTTTTTAAAGCTGCACTAACAATATTTTCATATCAACAAAGGAATGTAATTACTGCATGTGAAATGGGTCCACCATAGTGAAAAACTAAGAGTAAATTAGTGTGGAATGTAGTGTCTTTTAGCTCATTGTTTTGGTTTTGGTACAACTTTGCTGCTTTGGTTTGAGTCACTCCGCTCTCATTAATGTCATTGTCACTGTTTTTAGCAAAAAGTGTGCCCAACACCAAACAACAGACTGACAAAGCGACAATTATTTAGGACATTACATGACTGGAGCAGGAATTTAGCATTAGCCAATACTAATGCTGGGCAACATATCAATATTAAATCATTATCATGCTATGAGAATATATATATCAGCTTAGAATTTGGATATTGTTACATTGTGTTATGTCACAAGTGTTCTAGTTTTAAAGGCTGCATTGCAATAAGTGATGTCATTTTCTGACCTTAATACACTCTTCTACCAGTTCTAATACTTGTCTTTACCCACTCAGTCATTATATCCAAATAACTGATGATTAATAATCAAAAATCAAATTTTACTAATAGTATTTCGACAATATTGTCGAAATACTGACATGGAAGTATTTGGTCAATAATCATGATAT
The DNA here is from genome assembly GCA_900302685.1 of Spondyliosoma cantharus. Classification (NCBI taxonomy): domain Eukaryota; kingdom Metazoa; phylum Chordata; class Actinopteri; order Spariformes; family Sparidae; genus Spondyliosoma; species Spondyliosoma cantharus. The sequence goes on from OMLP01018816.1 coordinate 43,628, forward strand.
TTAACGAAGCATTTACTAAGTGCCTTGAATGAGATTTCAAAATATCAAAATATGTACTGTTTATCATGACATACCCTAATAATATCGCAATTTTATTTTGAGGCCTCATCACCAAGCCCTAGACAATACAGTTGTGAGATTACGTCTGTGTACTGTGTGATCAGTTTCCATGTTGATCAGGGGTAAAAATAAGCTTAGTAGGCAGATAGTGCTATTTTAGTCATCCAGCACAGTTCAGTGTTTTGTTCTGTCAGCACTGCTGGTCCCCCTTGTATTTAAACACAGTCACTGTGCTGTTTGTGGAATGAAAAGTGGTCGTCATCTAGCCCTGGCTGCTACATATGAGGCGGTTTAACTGCGCATGAAGGATTTTCATGTGGTTCTGTTTCCCCTTATTGTAGGCTCTGACTGCATAAACAAGTGACTTGCCATCACTAACTGTGTGCATACTTTAGCTGCATACCGAGGTACAAGTCCAAGTTTGCTGCATCTTGTTGCGATACAAAATTACCTACTAGGGCTTTAAAAGTATGAATACAAACTCATTTTTAAGCTCACTGAAGCACGTGCATGCCTTTAATGCTGGGATGTGGCGGCAATTAACCACCTGCTGTTAACCCTTGTTTTGTTCCTCCAGTTACAATGATCAACCCCCCCCACCTCCCTTCCCTGGTCTGTCTGTTACATAACACTTGTCTGTGTCATTACATCCACAACAGACTAACGAGGGTTAACGATAAGCTTCCGGTCTGTCCAACGCAAACACACACACACACACACACACACACACACACACACACACACAGCTAAATGAATACAACGTACAAGAATGTGTGTTTTCCTGTCTGGATGTTTGGTTGGTGAATCCAAACACACAGCTGGAGATGCCACATTCCAGCGGAGAGAGTTGGGAATCTGTACGAGCATAAGACGACACATGCTAAACACTCATGCTGTGTTACCAATGAGAGTGTATTGTGCAAATTCTGTTGGACTGGAATAGAAAATCTGTAAACCCACTCAAAGAGTAACTTTGTTGTGAAGTTTTTGCCCCAAAAATATATTAGATCTGACACTTAGACATCTTTTCATTTAGATCATTTTAATGTTTAAAGATTTTTTTGCAAAGTGTTTAGGGATTACACTTTTAAAAAAAGCCCATAAATGCATCACTTTCAGCCAAATACTGGCAGCTTTCAATGCTTTACATTTCAAAAGCTTCATGGACAAAAACTCGGCGGGGTTTTTGTTAAAGTTCCCCCACCCAAAAAGTCCAAATCAGTTACCTCGCGCTGCCAGTCGCGGTCATCCACAAGTTGCTAACTGCGGCTTTAAAAACGTACTCAGTCTGATCAAAGCAACAACAGCTACAGTTGTCCACACCCAGCAACACAAAAACAAAGGCCACACTCAAGCGCAGAGGTTTCAAAGGATGGCAGATCGTGTTACACAACGAGACAGGACGTTAACCTCCCTCCCTCTATTATCACCTCTCCTCCTCCTACTCCTCCTCTTATGTCTGTTTTACGGCTTTCCATCGTGCACCCTCTTTCTCACGCCCCACCACTCCCCTGAACACAGCGTCCAAATCCATATCCGCTCACCCCGGGGCCTTTGGGAACAGGTGTTCACTCCCCGAGGTGCCCTATTTTGTGTGTATTTGTGCGTGTACCGTATGCGTGTGTGTTTTGTGTGTACGTGTGTGCCGCTCACACCATCACACTGGCATTGGCTCTTTCCTTTCTTTGTGCCAAGCCAGGTGGTACGTCCCAGACAGAGACAACGATGCAACATTTCCCATAAATTCATTACAATCAGTCATATGCTAGTTGAGGTGTTGCAATGTACAAAGCTTGATTATGTCTGCAGAATCTGATTGCTGGAGTCCATTTCACACAATATCAAATGTCTACACCTGGGTGTTTTAAGTATTTTTCTATGCTAACCAATATGATCCTTGAATTCCCTTAGAGGTACCAAAACCCTTTCTGATACCTACATATTTCTTAAAGTCTTAAGAAAGAAATATGTTTTTCTACAAAACAATGAATGAATGTAAAAGAACATTTCTGATTCCATCTTTGACAGTAAAGTGAATATCTTTGGGTTGTGAGAAAAACAAGATATTTGAGGACATAATCTTGTAGTTTGGGAAACACTGACCTTTTAAAACACTTTCTGACGTGTGTTTTTATGTAAAGCTACAGACAAATTTCAGTGAGTACAAAAAAGTATTGAAGTTCTATATATCTACACAAAACAAAGGAAGAAATGGACTTTACGCACAGCCTTCACATTCAAGGGAAACCTTGACATTTTGGAAACATGCACAATTACAACCACTGACGTGATGGTACGCCAGATACACATCTACATGCAGCAGTCAGTTAACTTAGCTTAGCACAAAGATATGAGGCACAGAAATGTATCTGCAAACATCTCAAAGACAATAGATAATACATAAACACATCATATCCTGTCTGTTTAACCTGTAATAAAAACCTAAGATTGTACACATTTTACAGTGAGGTCAGACTATTTCTTGGCAGGTTCCAAAGGCTTCCTGGAGTCTTTGCTGTTAACCTCATGGTGACGACAAGACGCCAGGAAGTTACTGTGCCCGGCCAAGAAACAGCCTGGCACACTACCCCCCACAGCTGTTTTTCTTCTGTCTTAGTTTTCAAGTTAAGCAAAGTTAACCACCTGCTAGTGGTAGTGGTAGCTTCACATTTACTGTACAGACAGATGTATTAGGGTTTTTTTCTCAAATGTCTCCTGTAGGATTTCAAGGATCTGTATCTAGCTCTTTGGATGCCATTTATCAGATTTAGACCAGTAATTTTCTCTTTGCCTAAAGCCGACAATCAAAAAACAGGATGGAGCAGCTTTTATATTTCTTTCCTCATTACAGCTTTCCAGAGTGGACGACTGTCTGCTGGTTTATCTACTTTCTGTCTTCAATGCCATGTGCTCCTGTCAGTCAAACAGTTAAGCATTGCACTCTAACCTGGCCATCCGTGGGGTTTCTCTTGATAACATCAAAGTTCCCGTAGTTTTCTAGCCTGTTCAGTCATGGCTGCTTTCACTGATCATGTGGGAGTGCTGCTTTAATCTGATATGACCAGTTTATTGGCGTGTTTGCAAACGTACCAAGCAATACTGACCTCGAATTGATCCGACCTTTCAGATAATGATAAATGAGATGCTTACTGGTGCTAATATACAGAGGAGCTTGAGAAACATAAAACCCCAGAGGACTGCTGGGAAGCTATGTCCATCACAGCAACACTTAATTAATTAAAAATGGCTCAGTCGAGAAGCATCGAGGCCTTCTATTGCCTACTATTTCTCGTCTTTGCTTCACGAGAGGTCCCCTTTTCGTGACTGTTTCTTGTGAACTTTCGATGCACTTTTTTGGCACCGATTGCAGATAACGCCTGTCTCCGAGGCAATGATTAACCCGTCGGGAAGGAGGAGGGATAATTAGAGATTCCTACTCAAGATTAAAAAGGAAACTCGCTGGAATTTAAAGTAAGAGGAGGCAGAAGGGTAAGACAGGGCGATCAGAACGAGGTGCGTCCCAGAACTCACAGGTTCAAATCCAACAAGAGCCAGACAACATACTCTGAATTAAAAACTTGAGTGTGACTTGAGTATAATAAATCAAATTCAACTGCAGGTAGAATAGTGCGATTGTCATGATTACGTGCGATGGTGCAAAAATTGTTTATGAGGAGCAAGCAGGTGGTGAGAGTTGTGTAGGAGGGAATGTACTGAACTACAGCTGACAGTTCTTGGCACGCTGTACCACTTATTTGTGTATTCATGTAAAGCTTTTTGAACACTTGTGATTTTAATCAAGCCTACGACTGGACAGACAGATGCCAGATAGTGAAAAGTGGATGGAATCTCCCACTTAAAACCACTAAGCACCTCTTATCGCTGTTTAGTCATCACAAAAGCACCGAAGACTTGTGAAGCAAGCACTATCCGAAAAGGCTTAAGTGCACAGGCGTTAACAGGATTATTAGGGGAACAAATATCCAAACATCACATTACACAGACTATTTCTGGGAAATAAGTGCAATTTAAATCACAACTGAGGTCAGAAAAATGGTAATCAATGTTTTTTTTTTTTAATTAGATGGGGTTTTTTTACAGGGTAATTTTGGACTGTGCTGCATTTCTTAATGTATACAGTTTAGACTTTTGGATTGAGTCAAGGTTTAGAGTAATGGTCAATTTGGGTTCATAATCAGATCATGCTTGAATTATGAGCAACACTGGCTTGAGAAATATTTTCCAAAGAAATGTAATGTTATTACGTGTAATATTCTTTTTCCCAAACATTAGCATGTCATGTCTACTGGTGTTATTTAGCTCATTCTAAGACATTCTGTTAACAGAAAATAGGAGACAACAGAGTGAAACATCATCGCTGTGTTCAGATCCTCACCAGTGTGAGTACGTGCGTGATTGTGTGTGTCGTGTGTGTGTGTGTGATGAATATTTCAGCATCTTCACTGTCAAACGACACCACTTGTGAGCGCTCACCACATAAGGGAAAGTGACTTCATGAATGAGCTGCAGGTCTGTTTATTTTTATGTGTGACCTCTGTGTGTATGTGTGTGTGTGCGAGGGTGTGTGTAATCCCTGTCTGCTGCTGCTCTAACAATGCCACCGGTTAATCTCCGGATTATGAGCCAATCCCAGTCACCCAATTCAACCCTCCAAACACACACGCACAAACACACATGTAGCAAAGTATGATGGGATATATTATCCTTGGGGCAATTGGACAGGGCATGATGCCAGAACATACAGGAATAATGATAGTGTGTCTGTGTGTGTATGCACAGTCTACAGACAGACAAAACTGAATATTATAGCACAGTGCGCGTGTTTGTGCGTGTGAGTGAGAAAGAACTGAGAAAAGTCTGAAACGCACATGCACACACAAACAAACACACATAGCTTTCCTACAGGATGAAACATCCCCTCTGACACCCAAACACATTCATAAAAGATGACTCCTGACACCCAAATATTTTAATATGGCTTTGTTTTACTGTAAAAAGGAACACACACACACACAAACACAAACACACACACACACACACACACACGCAGGCTGACAGAGGTTTTTGATGCAGCGTGACCTAATTTTGTCTCTTTTAAGAGCTAGAAAAAATATGTGTGTGAGAAAGAGAGAGAAAGAGAGAGAGCGAGAGAGAGAGAGAGAGAGAGACACAATGAACTAACACCACTCCACATTCTTTGCATGGCTCACATAACTTTCTTCATCAGTGTGTGTGTGTGTGTGTCTATTCATAAGGCTGCAAAGTGTCTGTAAGTGTGTGTTCTTGCTGCACCCAGCCCACTCTAATTGTATTCATTCTGAAGCCCTACAATTAGCCAAGACCCCAAAAAAACCCAATAATTACTACTTCACCTACATGATGCCCACCCTTTGGCAGCGCAATGGCAGGGAGACATTTCCCATCAGCCCAAGGAGCTGTTAGCAAGCCCGCCTCTCCGAATTCAGTTCATTCTTTTTATATATTCTGCACTTCAGCTTGCCAATAAATGATTCAAAACAAAGAAGAGACGGTGGGAAAGAGCTTATTGGGCCAAAAAAACGTCCAACAAAAAGGAACATAAAACACAGAGACACACACAACCTGAGTCACAAAGGCAACACATTCATACGTACTGCGTTGCATTCACTGAAACACATTCCAACACACACTCGTGCACACATGTCCGCTCACACACATACGAAGAAACATACTCTCACATATAGACAGAAAAATGACACACCCACAGACAGAAACATACATGATGAAAACACTGAAAAAGATGAGAGAGCACACACACACACACACACACACACACACACACACACCTCTGATCAATAAAACATTGCACAAGTTGAAGTTATATAAACGGGAGAGAGAAAGATAGAGCTAGCAAGCTGCTGGCCTGGTTGCCAATAGCAACAGTGTTTTGGAGGCTGATCATCAGAAAGTGCAGTCAGCTCTTCTACAAAGCATGATGGGATATCACCATGCTTTGCGCCACAGATAATGATTTTTTTTTGCACAGATACATTTAGTTAGCTCGATACATATCATAGTTGTGATGTGGCGGTCAGGACTTTAAATGTTTTAAATGATTCTCCCACATTCCCACTTGATTCTGTCAGGCACTCTGGCTTACAGCGACAGCATGCTGCATTGAAACTGACAGCGGCTGATTGCTGAATACTGTAATGTCATCAACCACATTCCACTGACTTTTCTAACGAGAATGATCTCAGCTTGTGACATTATGGATTTTGCACAAGTTAAAGGGGCACTGTGGCAATTTAGCACTGGACTTCCACACAATTAGGGGACACTAAAAGCTCAAAATCGAAGTAGCAGAAGCTGAGGCTTTCTGCCATAATTCTGTAAAACCCCAGTGACACATTCGGGGGAACTTTATCTGGCTATGGAAACCTCTTCAAAAAGTCATCCCACTATGCTTAGGCACTTTGAAATACATGACTACTAAGCTTGATGTGTAAAATTGGTGGAATGCTACTTAATCAACAACTGAGATTGCTTTAAATTTTCTACTTTTGCTAACAGCTTGCTCTGTTTCACTCTGACTTCTGCTCACACTCTTTTGCTCCAACAGGAAGTTTGGAACCACTTTAGAACCAATCACTGACACTCGCACCAGTCTGGTCACATGGCACTTTAATTTCTCAAACTGAAACCAATCACATGTCTGGCAACTAACATAACTGTATGTGCTGTCAGGAGAAAAAGTGAGAAAGAGAGAGAAAGTGTGTGTGTGTGTGTGTGTCTCATGTTCCTGCTGTATGCAACATAATGCAGAGGCAGATCAATACAGGCGCTGCTATATGGCCCTCAGACACTGGTGTGTGTGTGGGGGGGGGGGGG
>OMLP01018816.1:52591-79739 GCA_900302685.1 Spondyliosoma cantharus
CATGTGCGCACACACACACACACACACACGTTTAATTAAGACAATAAAACAATAAGAAGACGCTCATCGAAAAATAAATAATGCAACAAAAAAAACAAAACAATAACAAAAATAACAGTCCATGTGATATGTTAAAGGTTCAAAAATATCATGTTATATCTTATAGTGAAGTTGTAGGGGGTCTTATAATGAAGTTGTGTCTCATATATTTTCAAATAATTCATTTTAAAATATTCCTTGAAATGAGAGGATGATGTTTTTTGTTATTTATTAACGTTCGAGGAATAACCATAAATTGTGTATATAATAAATATAAGTAATTCAATCTTTTTTTTTTTTTATTATTGATTTCAAGTTCAGGGGATTGTTTGTCATCAGACAGTTGTGAATATTTGCTTTGTTCTTGCGATAACAATTTCATTCTTTTTCAAACTAGGCCCATAGATATCAATAGCGATAATCTGTGTGTCAATCAGAACCGGACAAATGGGACATTGGGCAGGAACGAAACACTTGCATTGAGTTCAATATTTGGTGTGTGGCGCCACCTGTTGGAGGAAAGCTGCAGAGACTATAATTTTATCATATTGCGGTCCTACAGACTATAGATATGAAACAGTATTTGAAGTAAATTGAAACATAGATTAATATAAGAGTAATTTAAACAACATACATGTTACTGTTTCATACATATCTGTCAAAATACATCAATATATTCCTTTGGAAGGATCGTGTACATTAGATCATGCATTACTGCATTTCTCATAACGAAATTACATACTTATGGGAAACACGATTTTATCTTTTTCCTCTGAATAAACCAGGTTGTACAGGCCTGAATGTAGAGCAGCCTGCACTGTATTGACACCGCCTGTGTGTGTGTGTGTGTGTGTGTGTGTGTGTGTGTGTTGGCATCATGACTGCACTTTGCCCCAGTTACACACTCCTTATAACTAGTTGTCCGTCCGTACCGGGATCACAACGGCTCACAACCTGACTGTCAACATGTCTCGGGCTGCGGAAAGACTCAGACTACTGATCAATCATCTCGATCGACCCTCTTCTAATATCGTATCCTTTTGTTCGGCTCTGCTCCTGTTGTATCACCCAGGCTGCACGGAGCGGAAGAGTCTGATCCGTTAGCCGACAGCAGCGCATCTAACGACGGGCAGCTCCGGTGGGCTAGACCGAGGTCCCGCTGTGGACCACAGGCCTCCGGAGAAATGAGGAGCAACACAGGTGTACTTCACCGATATTATTGTTTACGAGTGCGTTGCTATCGTTGTAAAATATGGGTCTCTCACTCGTGTGTTCACTGTAACGCCGTTACTTTGAGTTGAGGTTGCCGCCGTTGTTTTTTGAGCAGTTTGCAGAGCAACTTGTTTCGGTCTCAAGTCGAGTCATTTCAAGAGTTTTACCGAATGGAAAATGAATGTCTACCAGTAACACGGAGGCTCCAAACGGCACTTTAAACAGTTAGCGTAACGCAACCTAACTCAGAAGGCTTTCGCGTCTATTTCCAGGTGTCACTGCTTCTTGTTGTTCTGCTTCACTTAAAGTTACTCCTTCAGACAGCTGCTCCAACTTCTGCTCAGACCTCCACCTCCGCCCACCCACACAGACTGAGGTAAGGACACTTTGAGTTTTAAGTTTAACCCACAGTTCCTACACAGCATTTGGCAACCAGAACATTTGTCTCCTAAAGGTTTACAGGTCCACTGTTATACAACCCATTTTTATCATCACTCACCTTAGACACAGTTCCCCACTGCCCTGCTCCTGTGTAACAGCAGTAACAGCTGGTGGTGCAATCATTGTCATGCATCCAGAAGAAGATTATAAATAAACAAGCCCTGTTTTAAGCTGGTTTAGTGTCACTGCAACTGTTTTTTTGTTTTTGTTTTAAAAACAAACAAACAAAAAAACTCAAATGTACTGTGTATCTAATATGACCTGAATGCAGCATTAACAAGTGGACTGTATTAATCCAACTAAATATAAACGTAACCAACATATTGTTGTCTTATCACTTTTTTTTGTAGATATACCGTTGATAATGACCTGCTGACCCCAGAACAGCGCCTCTTCTACGAGGAAAATGGCTTCATTCTTATTAAGAATCTGGTGTCTGACGAGGACATCGACAAGTTCAGGTGACCCCGGAGTATGATTTACAGGTCCACTGTTATATTGTTAGTAACTGAACCATTACTGAGTGTCAGAATCAGAATCAGAAATCCTTTAATGTCCCGCAGATGGGGAAATTTGTTTGTCACAGCAGCGACAGAATATTACAAGAACAAAAACCAATAGGAAAAATAAACAATATGATTAAAACGGGAAGAAATAGAATAGACTTATATACATATTTACATGGTATAGTGCAAAGTAAACAGCAAATTTGTATACAATGTCTCCATGGACATTGTTATCTTATTGTAAATTTGCATTAATTTGCGTCTTTTTTTATAAATATTTCTATTGTGAGATGCTGAATGTTATGTGTGTGGACTCCAGGATCGAGTTTGAACGGATCTGTCGACAGGAAGTGAAGGTTCCCGGTATGGTGGTGATGAGGGACTTGGCGATCCTTAAGTCAGAGTTCGTTTTGGATCAAAAAGCGGTCTCCAAACTGCAGGACTTCCAGGAAGATCCTGAACTGTTCCGGTACTGCGCCTTACCACAGGTACAACACACACAACGAGGTCACAACAGGTCCTTGTTTAAATCTGTTTGCTTTCAACTTGTTTCACTTTTTTGTCACAGTTTAAACGTCTTAGCCTGGACAGACTAGGATCAAAAACCACACCGAAGTGACCGGATGACACTGAGATGTTAGGCTGAAAGCATTACATAGATGAACCTATTTTTGTTCAAACTTATGGCAACTGAATAAACGATCCTATTCTTTTTTATATTTTATTCTTTTTAATCAAAATTAGCTTGAATTAATGCAAAGGTAAACCGTTTTGGATATAAACGTGTGCTTTTCCTTATCAGATTCTGAACTATGTGGGGTGTTTCACTGGACCCAACATCATGGCCATGCACACAATGCTGATCAACAAACCTCCTGATGCAGGTACGGAGCAATAAAGTAATATTTGCAATTTGCTGGTTTTTGTTTGTCTGGAGAACTGCTGGGACCACCTCTGGGATCCCTTGAACTCAATTTAATGGCTGTATTAGAAGGGTCACTTCTTTCTCTTTAGTTTTCTAACACCAGGTTCGGGTTTTATGACATGTCTCTCCTGTTGTTTCAGGTAAGAAGACGTCTCGTCACCCAATGCATCAGGATCTGCATTACTTCCCGTTCCGCCCCACAGACAAGATCGTCTGCTCTTGGACTGCAATGGAGAAGGTAAACAGGCAGAACGGGTGCCTGGTCGTCCTGCCGGGAACACACACCGGCACCCTGCAGGAGCACGACTACCCTGACTGGGAGGTACACACCAACACACACACACACACACTCAGTAAATTCTACAGGAATTACACCTGATAGGAAGTATGAACACATATCCACTGTTTGTGGGTCCTCAGGGTGGTGTGAACAAGATGTACCACGGAGTGCGTAACTATGACCCGCAGCACCCCAGGGTTCACTTGGAGATGGAGAAGGGTGACACCGTCTTTTTCCATCCACTGCTGATCCACGGCTCTGGCATGAACCAGACGCAGGGCTTCCGCAAGGTACCTATAATCCACCTGTCGTCCCAGAATGTCCTTAAACAAACAGGCGCCAGTGTTTATCAGCTCAGAGGATCTTTTGTGATCTTTGTGCTTCCAGGCCATCTCCTGCCACTACGCCAGTGCTGACTGCTATTACATCGACGTGAAGGGAACCACACAGGAGAACATAGAGAAGGAGGTGCAGGAGATCATAGCCAGGAAGTACGATCTGGGCGACAAAATCTCCTTCACGGTCAGACATTTACATTCACATTACATTTATAATAATAAAACACTGCCTGTCGCAGCAACATAGTATGCGATACAAATCGGTTTAAGGTGTTTGATACAGATTGATTTCCTCTGTTAATATTAAATGTTGATATTTGGTGGGGCCGTGTAAGTTTAACCTTTTAAAGCTTTGTACAGAACAAACCTGCATTGGTTACAGTTTAATGTATCATTAAGCAAACACATAGTTCAATAGGTAAAACATTAAAGGAAAGAAATGTGGATACTTGTGGTTTGTTTTTGTTGAACTAACCCTTTCACTCTGTTTTCTCCTACAGGACACCTGGAACTTCCGAGGCCGCCTGGTGCAAGGAGAGAGGATTTCTCTATAAAGACACCACAGGCCTGCGATGAAAGAAATCACTGCAGGCTGGTTAATGACTGAGCTCAGAGTAGAAAAGATTGCTACGGTGATAGGATAAGAAGTAGCAGGGCATGTTCACACTGGCATAGAATTAAATTAAAATGGCACTTTAAAGCAGTGGATCGACGTGAACACAGCCTCAAATGTCTATCAGACTGTTGAATAATAATTTGACAAGTAAAGGGACGTTAGTTTCACAAGCTTGAAAAAGATTATGTCCCGTGTTGATTAAGAAAGTGAGGATCATAATGTGCGAGAGCGAGGTGGAGCGAGGTTGAGAGTGAGACGCGGCCGCGTAAGTGAGAGAATATTGAAAGCTCTTTTCAAGCAAAAACTGTGTGAATGATCAGTGTTGATTGTAGCTCTTAACGCTTACAGAGGCCTTCACCTTATACTGCCTTATAGATGTAACACTATGCGTTAATGTTGTTGTGTCTGTTGATGCGATCTCATTTGGTGATGAGTGAATGTACATTTGTTTTTCTAGAATCATGCTGTGATAACCGAAATGTGTTGTTAACATTAATAATAATAATAAATCGCTGCAACAATGAAAACCCTTGCATAACTGAATGGTACATCACTTGAGAAATGTAGTATCAAGTTGATAAATGTGAAAGTCTAGAGCATAACTAAGTGCCAAAATTGTAAATCCTAAAGATATTATATTTACCCATTACATACAATAATGTAATCCATAACGTAAGTAACATCGGTTAAGTTAAATCATGTTTTGAGAGTCGCTGCAATGGACCCATTCAGATGGGGGCCTGCTTATTTCCTGGCTCCCCACCATGGAGCCCCCCCCGAAAAAAAACATCTGAACCTGCACAGCTTAGAGAGCGTGTGTGCTTGCGTGTGTTCAAACAGCGCCTTTGTCTAAATCCAAAGGGAAGCTCTCAGTTCTGTGTTTTATTCAGAAACGCAGGAAATTCATTCACACACAGGAGAGCTGTAAAATGTGGAGGCTTTGTCGCAGTGGGCATTAGAGAAGGAGGTAGACAACCAAATTAACTCTGATATGAACAAACATTTGCAGAAGGACAATCAGGCACATTCACATATACACACCAATAAATACAGATGTATAAAAACACACATCTGTACTCACACACACATGCAAATACAGATAAATGCACACACAGCGAGTAGTTTCTCACACACACAGGTCTAACTGCAGGCTCGCGTACCGCTAAATGTTCCCCCGGACTGCAGATCTGTTGTCATTTTTCTGGGCAAAGTGGCCCGTCATCTCTGCCCAGTTTCCATTGGAGGAGTTTCCCTTGGAGGAAACTGACCCACATTTCAGACAAAAATCCACAGCGACGTATGAATTCTGAGCCTCGAAGCCCCACACATGCAGTTCAACAGCCCGCAGCGCGATGAATCATTAACCACAGGTTGGTACAATCAGGTATGCTCAACCCTGAGATCGGTCATACCTGGAAGGATAATGAAAGGGTCCACTACAGCACTGAGATGTTACCACTTGCACTGACACTTGCATACCCCGGGCATATAGTAAGTAACAATGCACAATAGATAGATAATAATCTGTGAGCACAGCAGGTCTGTTAAATTCCATGTTACAAAGTGTAATTATTTTGCAATGGCTACACATTATCTATAGCTATAATATCCTGCCAATACAATGTCATATTTTATCTTCTTTTGGGGTTGATTTTGAACTTTGTCAAGCTGACCCATTTACCTATTTATTCAGAGCTCAAGCTGAGTGAACTTTGGTCAGCAAACTCAAGTTAAACCCATGACATGAAGAAAATACACAAAAACAGATCACATGGAAGTCATCCCCGTACAGACACAGCTCACCCAGCCACACACAACCGCACATGAGGCAGGAAATAAATGTACTTGGCAAAAGAAATAAATCTGTGTTAACGTACTTTTAATATTTTAGGTTATTTGTCCTTGTCTCCGTGCCCAGTTTGCGTCTCTGGCTTTAATTTCTTGCAGGAGTCGCCAAAGCAGCAGACCTGCCTCTGTTTGCTGAGCCACTGTTCTCTCTCAGAATTCAAAACAGAGGCAGAAAGTCTCACAGCTGACAATACTTTCCTGTACTTTCCCTTTCCTCGCCCTAACTCAGAAAAATATGAAAAAAATCATACTAAGACAAAGAAAACAATATGAGGATATAGTTCATGCCAGTTTCTACATGCTAAAAGCTGCATATTCAATTACCCATATTATTGTAAATATAGAAGTTTGGATTAAAGGGACTGTTCAGGAGTTGGTGGAGACCAAAACAGCTAAAATGGGAGCAAATCTTAGATTTATGTTCATCAGGTGGATCTTATGTTTGTGTACATTAACTTTCATTCCAAACCAATGCTAATGTTGCTCCATGTCTGCTGGATGTGTAAAGGCAATTGTTAGCTAATCAACTGGCGATGAAAGGTCAATGTTGTGTTTACAACTTGTTGTGCTGCCCCCAAGTGGCCAAAAGTCGTTTAAAGCAGGTTTAAATAGTTTTAGTATTTTTCAGCCTTGCAACATTTGAAACTATGACGCACAAAGACAATGCAGCATATTCAGATGCCACAAGCAAGTACATCTACTCAGAACTCCAATACATCTCATACATCTAAACATGTTGTACTTCTTACCTATGTATAAACACACATATACTATTTTCCTTCTTTAATTCACCTCGTCCATCACTCATCCCTTCCCTCTGCGTTTTCTTCTTCTTCTTCTTCTTCTTCTTCTTCTTCTTCCTCTTCTTCTTCTTCTCCCTTGGGCAATCCAAATTCCAGCAGCTTCCCTCCCCTCCCTGAGCCTTTCTCTCCCTCTTTCTCCTCCCACTCTTCCTGCCTCTCCCACCTTCCTCCCATTGCTCCTTCATCTTCCTCTCCTCTCTCAGTTCAGTTTGGTTAGGTGTGCTGTCAGGTCCAGTAGGGTTCTTGCGTCTCTCTCGCTCTCTCTCTCTGTAAAGATGTCCTGGACTCGAGTTGCCGTGCTCTCTTTGCTCACCACCCTCCTCTTCCTCACCTGTGAGTACCTTGTGTGGGTGGACGGGGAGAGAGGTGTTTTTGATTATACATCCTCAGAGGAGATGAAAAGAAGGGTTTCAAGGGTGTTATGCACTTAGATGTGCCTGAGTTCATGTGAAAATTCCATATTTATTCCAAAATGTATGCTTAGTGATGATTTTGGATATTTTGTATAATTGTATCCTGTGTATGATTAAATAGAATCATATTTGCACTGAATTAGTTTTGAGTTATGTTTTCAGTAATGAGTAAAAGACGAGTAACGGTAAAAACATCTTCTCAAAACAATAATTTGGTAAAAGTATACTGACATTAAATGTACTTTAAAGTAAGTAGATGTACTGTATGTATTTACTGTACACTAAGGGAAGCAATGTAATGTAAATTGAGTACATTTACCAAAATGATGTACTGTACTCCACTACATTTATTTGATAACATTAATATCTAGTTACTTTAAAGATCGCATACTGCATCAGAGCCAGAGTAGTGCATTGTTGAATTGATTTTGTTTATTGGCAATAAACACTGATACTAGGTTGGCCCATAGAATAAAATATAGATAGCTCTGTCAGATTCGCTCTGTGCTTAACTGCCAACAGGTGTTTCCTTAAACAATCAGGCGCTGATCCGACTGTATGTTTATAACATGCCTTTCACGTTTACTTTACTTTTGATACTGTTCCAGAAAACTAATTTGAATACTTAGGGACATGGTTGACTTTAATTTTACTCAAGTATGACTTTTGGGTACTTTTCACAACACTGACTACGGTTTAGCTGATTATTGGCCTGGCCAGTCATCCAATATTCTAACCATTATTTATCTATTTTAGTTACCAAAATCAACATTTAAAAAAAAAAAAAATCTGATTACCGATAAAATAAATAAATAAAAATGTATATAAATAAAAGTGATGCGGCATGCAAACTGCAAAGTATAGAGTAGAAGGACACGGAAATACTCAATACTCATAAATATACTTAGGTACAAACAGTACTTGAGTAAATGTACTCAGTTATGTACAGAAGATTGATGTGACGCAGACCAATCAGTGAACTCATGGGCGTGGTATGGTTTCAGATTCTTATACACGCGCACAAATCCTGTACACATTTAAAGATCAGTGTCCACATTTACAAATCTGAGTACACATGTAGAGACTGAAACACAGTTTTAATACTCTCAATATACATTTTTTTTTAAATAATATTGTTACAATACTGACACAATTCACATGTTTTATAATTAAAGACAACAAATCACCATTTCTCTTTTTCCTCAAACTGTAGTTTCCAGTGTGGTGGATGGTGCAGCAGTCCGGGACGACTCGAAAGCAGGCCATCCTAAAGGTTATAACCCCTTTTCACCAATTCAAATAACTGTGCTCTACACGTCCTCCTTATGTCACCTTCACCTTCTGACCTCTGACCTTTAGGGCCAGCACGGCAGGTGTTCGTGCCCGAGTCGGAAGCGTCCAACTTCTTCAAACGCCGCAGTCGCCGCTCACCCCGATCCTATGCTGAGCTCCAAGGTAACTGCTTTAATATCTGTTTCTCTTCTCTATCTCTAGATAACAGTAGCGGGGCTGCAGTTATCTGCCAAGAGGAAATAGTTTTGAGTTGATTACTTAAGGTCTGTCATCTCACTGGCGGTAAGCCAGCAGGTTCGCGAGTAAAGTGTTTGGTCTGCGGTTTTAAGTTAGTGTTATATTTATTTGTATTTGGTTGTGTGTGGTTGACTTGTCACAACATCGCCTGAGCGGTTCATGTGGCCACATTCGAGACAGTCTGAAATATGGCCTCCCACAGAGAAATGTGTGAGAGTGTTGGTTTTGTCGGTTTGTAGCTGGACTCTAAAGAGGTTTTGAGGTTTTGACTGCAAGCACAAGAGAGAAATAGAGAGAGAGTAATGGAAACTCAAGCAGGTGTTTTGTTCTATACAGTAGCAGCTCTTAAATCCAACATCCACACACACACAGCTCTCTCTCTCTCTCACACACACACATACACACACACACACAGAAGCTGGAGGCTGCAGAAGGAGTCACAGGGTAGCATGGAGCAGGCTCCTACTCTGTCAGTTTCTCGGTACAATAAGTTCATTCTTGCGCTGCCAGCATCCTGTACGATGCTCAACAGCGACCCACCTCGACCCAAATGTCGTCACACTCTATCAACAAAACAACTTCTTACGAAAACTAGAAACAGGGTTCCTTTATTCCTTTAACTGAGATAAATGGCCAGACCCACCAACAGTGATTTTTATCTTTTCAGTGAAATGTATTCTTGTCAATTTGTCTCTTTTACTTGTGAAAACCCCGTCAGAGGAGTGTTCCCCCGGTGCAGGCCTCCAGAGACAGGTCATTTCACCTTGCCCGCCCATCAGAGCACTGAACCGGGGCCTCGTCCGCTGGACAAACATTCTTGGAAACAAATAAAACACTTACCATTAGAAAAAGGCTGATTATGTTCGTGCCAGCTCGGTTCATGAGGGGGCAGTTGTGTGACTGTTTGTAAGGACTTTTTATATTTGCCAGGCCTTAAGCATCCCAGCGCTTGCACGCAAACAAATGGTCCTACCATGGCTGAATTTGAGTTGTTTTTGAGGTACTACTTCAGAAAATTGTTGTGGTTTGACAGCCAATTTCAGCTTTTCATATAATCTTTATAACCTGACTGAGATACAAAATACCGAAATGTACTGTAAATAGTTATACAAAACACGACGCACAAATCTGTAATATCCAATATTTCCAACAGATGTTTGATGATTTAAAAAAACAACTGTGACTTCAGTGCATCCCTGTATAGTTGTGTTTCCGAATGTCTCATGATTTCCCCCTTTACCTTATGATCTGTTATTCTGAGGTCAAGGACATTTTCCACCAAATTAGCTCTGTTTTTTGATCGGTTCCATTCAGGGTTCTTGGAACCTCGGCGCTATCCAGCAAACCAGCCCAGTTCCACCACTTTGGAGGAGAATCATTGTAATCAAGGATGCTTTATCAACAGATAGTGTTTTAAGCCAGACTTGGAACCAGTTTAGTGTGGGCCCCAATGCTCCAAACAAGGTCAAAATAAGGTACCGGAAACTGAACGGAACCTTTTCTATGTTGGTGGAAAAGGGGTAGAAGAAGTGGTTAAGGACATGCCATCACTTTAGCATACTCCATATTCAATAATAGTATGCTAATGAGGAAAATATAATCAATCTGCAGGGTAAAACACAAGAAAGAATGGGAGAAAGAGAGGCAGCACAAACACCTGTTGACAGTCAAGTAGTTTTACGGGTGTGAGCCATGTTTCCTACAGTACAATAAGCCCTAAATCATTGGTAAGGGAAGTAAGTTTGCAGAATGGATGCAGGTTTGTGAAATGTTGTGATGTAATCCCTACACTTTTCAAAAGCTTGTTAAAGTAAAAGTAAATCGAAGGACTTATAGAAAAACACTTACAGCAGAGTAATGTCTAATGTGTACAGTAGCTCCCCTGTGGCTAACATTTGCTAATTAGTAAAAAAAACAAACAAACAAAAACCAGCATGAGGCTGAGGCTAGAGAGAATTGCTCAGATTTTAGTCATAAGATATTGGGCAAATTGAAAATCAGAGTTGTTGATGGTGATGGATGTAAAGCCCGGAGAGCACCAAAGTTTTCCGAATTCATCATGTGGGGAACTATGAATCGGTGCACTGGATTTCACACCAATCTGTATGATAGTTCCTGCTATTTCTCTCAAAACCAAAAATATCAACCTCATGGGGGCCATAGGGGAGACTGGGAATTATCAAGGTCAGCAGGGTTCATCATCTGGAGACCAGGAATGTCCGAACAAGATTTGGTGCCAAAAGATGTTGAACTACAGGTCATGTGAAAACTTTGACCTGCTGGTGAGGTTACAAGGCAGGTAAGGGCTCACCAAAGTCGTTAGGATTAATCTTCAAGGACCTGTTGATGATGCTTGATCGACAAAGTTTTACAATTCATCGTGAGGGGACCACGAACCCATGTACTAAATTTCACACCGATCTATCCAGAAGTTGCTGAAATATATAACTCCATAACAAAAATGTCAACCTTATGGTTGCACCGGAGGAATTAGGGGATGATCATAGTCAGTGGGTTTCATCCTCTGGGGACCAGGAATGTCTTTACAAGATTTGGTGCCAATAGATGTTGAAATACAGGACGGGTGAACATTTTTAAAAGCTGCTGAAGCTAAAGGGCAAGTCAGGGAGCCATTAATCATTAAGATTTATCCTCTGGGACCATGAATATCTACAAACTGTAACTTCAAATGCCATGCCACTTGCAAAGCTAAAAGTCGAAAACATCAGGCTGTCTAGGGAGGGGACAGTCTGCACCTGCTTCATCTATCAGTATCATGCCAGTGGGTTGTAGATCAAACGTTTGGATGAATTCTAAACTTTCCTCTCCCTTCTTCTCTCCCCAGCTGAGCAGCGGATGAGGATTGCTGCGAACGAGCGGTGGAGGGAATACAATGAGGAGCAAAGGAATGAGCATGAGAACTACGCCGAGGAAGTACGCGATGGTAAGACCTGCATGCAACTGCTTTCAGTTCTATTGTAATGCTCTTGGGTTCATCTTCCCTCAAACTGAAGGCACAGTCAGCTAAGAAAATAAATACTTGAGTGACAAATTGGCACTCATTTCCACCCCGCGGACTGAAAAAATTTTGACATTAAGTGTGTATCTCGAAATGACTTTGTTCCAAAACACAGAATAAAACAGAAAAAATAAGCATATAGGCTCTAGGGTCTTTGTATAAGTAAAATCCAGCTAATTGAAGTTTGTGTCTTGTTGTGTTGTGAGGGCTAACCGTAATTGATCCTTGTAGAAAAACCTGACCAAAAACCTGACGTTTACTTACTCTACAGTTTGGGTCTCGAATGTCACCCACGAGCATCCGGACCGCGGCAGACTGCCTGGGGACTCCACACCAAATCAAAGTGTCCATTTGTGGTCGACCCCAAGCTGACAATCTTCCCTGCGGTTGTCCGTCCAGTGTGATAGTTGTCATGACAGTTTCTAAACTAAGAACTGCTAACCATAAAAATGCGACTCGGTTTTATAAATAAGATAAACAGCGTTTTGGATGGTTTGGGTGGTAACAAGGTGGTAAAAACATCTCCACCATCAGATCACGGAACGCACCAAGGTTTTGTAGAAAGTGTCATACATGTCATAACTCTTTATTTTTCATGAGTCTCAAGATTGTCGGCTCTTCATCCTGCATGTGCCCAATGTCATTACAAGGGGGGAGAACAAAAACACCCCGTCTTACTCTATCGTAGAAGCATGTGCAATATTCTGCGATGGTTACCTCCACTGCCAGAATTAGCCACACCATCTGAATGGAAATGTGAATTAGCTATTTTTTATCGTGTTACGTGTTCGTAGCAGGTCATTAACAAGTCAAACCTTACACAAACAAAGTGTGTTTAGCTGAACCAATTGAATTTGGGTTAATCGTTGGATTTAATGTATGTGTTCTGCCAGCAATATAGGCTTTGCTGCCATTTTGTCAGTGGTTTGTTGACTCACCTGCAATTGCTTTGACCAAATGGGAGAAGCTAATCCTCTGAAATCTCTGATAATCATACCTACAATTAACATTAAAGCTGTTAGATAGCTCTGTATTCCAATACAGTCTAAATATAGACATAGAGAGGAGGGAGGGGATAGCTAACTGCAAATCGGTAACTACCTGATTGCTTGTAGTTACAATAATATACGGCTTTACCGAAAATCAAAGCATAGCCTACCCCAAGCTAAATGCTAACAAAGTGGACCACGAGTATTAGCCAATGAAACACAAGGATGTCTTGGCAAGAATTGTTCTTGGTTAGCGAACAGTTGCCTATTTATACATCTAGCAGACACCATATCATTTTAGAGTTGTGTTCGAGGCAGGTTGGCAGAAAAAAGTCGAACACCCTTTTTTCTCCGTTTTTGTCTCCACTAACTCAAAGGAAATTATTGGCTCTTTGGTCGCTAAACGTTAGACTAAGCTAGTGGCTAATTGTGTCTGTCTGGTGTTTGGTGCTGCAGAGTGCTAGCATGCAAGTTTATCTATGTTTTTGCTGTAAATGGCTGCCTGCTGTGGCTTAAAAGGCAGAAGCGAGTGAACCAAAGAAGCGCATTTTTAGGTTGGATAACCAAAACAATTAGCTAAAAGATGCTAAACCACCGCAGAGCTGAGAGAAACTGGGATGAGGTGACAATTCCGACCTTGATTATAGCCACCTTATTTATTACTTTTATGACTTTCTTTATCCGCAGAGACAGATGAGAGATCAAGGGAGACGAACGAGCAGATACGGGAGTATCACTACGATGGTCTCTATCCTCGCTACCACTGGTTCCACTGAGCGTACTGTGGCTCGTGGAGGGCCGGGCTGCAGCACCTCTCATCGGAGCATCACCTTTACCCCCGTACAAATGTAGATTTCTTGACACTTTGAGAGCAAGTGCTAAAGTTATCGCCTTGTTTTAGATACAGATACAGGTTATCGCTTTCTTTTGTTTTATAAAACCTTAATGGTGCAACATGTGTCTCCATGTCAAACTGTAAAATGTATTAAAAGTGCAGTTTTTGTATTGTAAGCTAGCTTTATCATATAAAATGGAGGCATACATTTTACACGGTTGGTCTTAACCACCTTTTCTGCATGTACATACACGCTATACGATGTCAGCCTGAGGCTTTTTCTCAACAGTCTGAAACGTATTTTATGTCCCGAAGTCGAAATAACAAATAAAAGACGTGCCTGACTTCACCAGACCATTGATGTGTTTTTTCACTCAGGCTTGCTCTGTCTGGTATTTGGAGTATTTTAAAGGAAGGGAGGCGGTGTGGAATAAGAGAGAAGATGAGGTGAGCTGCAGAAGTCATCAGCCGGAGATGGATTCCACATTCCAGAGTGGAAATATTAGAACCGAACTGGGCAACTGAGAGACAGATGAGGCAGAGAGAGGGAAAAACACTGAAGGCAACGTAACGAGCCCAAAGTGAAACCCTCAGAATGATGTGGCATGGCACGCTGTACTGGGTAATCACACAGCTGCACATCCAAAAAAACTTATTTTATCTCTGCACTGTGATTCCACCTCAGACCTTTCTCGCTCACAGCCAAGTGGACTGGCTCGCTGACTGGAGTGTGTGCACCACCTGGCCTCTGTCATCACGCCAACACATGGAGTGTGTTAGAGGATGGTTGTGTTCCGATACAGGAGACTGTTCAGTCCTTTACAAACCAAATACCCTACTGTTCCAGAAATATGAAACATGTAAGAGGGCTTCTTAAAGGCAGTAATGTGATAACTCTCTAATGGCATAATGAAGAAGTGCTGTTAAATACTTTCTATGGATAAGCAACTTAGAAAAATCCTGAAAAGAAAAAGAAGTTGGATTTATGTCCTTTGCTGCATGTCACACCCCCTTCTCTCTCCCATTTCCAATCTATCCACTGTCAAAAATAAAGGTGTCTATGCCTGGAAAAAAAGTCTTTAAAACAAATTTAAAAATTCAGGATCCTTTAATTTGAAGCAGCTAAATTGAATTCAGCCATCGCTAAATAAGGTGCTGTGCTTTTCCTGCGGTCTCATGTCAAAATGTCTTTTGTGAAAAAACAGAATAACAGTCGGGAAAATGTTTTCCATCATGCTGCTGAAGCTGTTTCATGTGATTACATTCTTTCCAGATCTGCACCAGAATCAGTGTGCTCATCTTTCATCACTACACTGTTCTGTCAACTGAGTGGAAAAACAAGCGTTTGACATGAAATTGCAAAAATATGACTTTAATCAGCACATCCAGTTTTATTACACACATTAAAATATCCATAATCAACAAAACAAACACTTTAAAACAACATAATTCATACAAATTTAAAACAATTTTAAATACGCAGCACGTCGTCCCTCGACGACGAGCTCGGCGCCGTCACTTGCTGTTGAGGAACTTGCCGTGCTCCTCTCCTCGGGTCAGGAGGAGCTCTCCGCCGATCTTTGGTCCGGCTTTCTCCTGAAAGAAAAAAAACGTCGAGAGCAACATCAGATCTGTTTCTTTCACAGCGATGGAAGATTCTGTTTTGTTTTTTTTAAATGATCTGAGTAAAAGAGATTTTACCTTCAGCATCCCATCACGCTCCCATTTAAACAGCCCACAGTTACTGGAACGATAAAACGACATTAATTGAACACGCATGTTATTTGCATGACCACAGTGAACCCTCAAAGTGACGACGGGAGCATGAGGAGTCTCACCTGCAGTGTTTGTTGGGCAGTCTGTCTAGAGCGATGGCTCTCTGCCCACAGGGGCATTTGAAGAAGCGCTTCATAGCGTCGTGCCACCGCAGGTTGTGATTCTCCTCCACGCAACGATCTGCCGGCTTGAAGTAAGTGTAGCCACACTGGAGGCAAGGGATCGTGGGAAATAACAACTTAGTTCAACTGAGAGGGGGCTAATAATCACCTCCACCATGCTCATATTAATGTTTAGAAACACCGCATTTATATATTCATAACTCAGTACCTTTTTACAGGAAACAGCGCGACACTTCATCTCTCTGATGCCCTTCATCTTCTCCTCCATCTGCTCCTTCTTCACCAAGACATCGAAGTAGCGCTCCTGCAGCTGGTACTCAGCCTGAGAGAGAGAGAAACGTCTTTCATTTAAACGCACCTTGCAATGTTTTACACAGAAGAAGTGCAGCCGGCTTTGCAAGAGGAGAGCTGAAAAGCCAAAAGTCTTAACAGGTGAATGTCATCAAGCGTGACTTTGTCATACCGCCTGCAGCACAGCGCCATGTCGGGATTTGGCGTTGAGGATCTTTTGAAACTCCTCCGACTGGACGTAGAGGAGCTGATCTCGCTTCTTCTTCTGGGCCGGCTCTTCTTCCTCGTTACTGGATGTTTCGCCTGCACGGTAAGTAACAGGACAGGTCAGAACAAGCAACAATTAAGTTGGTTTATAGACGGATCGAGTGCTACACTTTCAGCAGTGAGCCAGTCATCATCTGTCATAACTGCATTTTACTGATTTTCTAATATAAACTGTTACCAAGTAAAATCCCTAAAAATCAATTAGATTTATGTTACGCTGCATCATAAATGGAGGTATATGTTGGCCCCATGAGCTATACGCAAACAGACAAAACATGCATTTGGTAAAAAGAAACAGACAGAGATGCAGGTATGATTGTGTACCCTTGGGTGAAGTGAGATTCTTCTCCACTCGTGTGTTGATCTCACTGCTGTTACTCCTCTTTCTCTTCACAGCGTTCGGGTCTTCCTTTTGAAGCCCCTTCCCTTTGACTCTCAGCTTCTTCAGAGCAGACAGCTTTGCGGCTGATAGGCTGAGAGCGCTGGGGGCGGGCGCAGGTGGAGAGCTGTTCTCGAAGAAGAGGATGTCTTCCCCTTCGGAGAAACCTCGGCCCAGGGTGGGGGCGTGGGGGGCCGCAGGGCTCTGGGTGTTCTTGGGGACCACGGAGGCTGCTTTCGGGGACGTCAGACCGACCCGGGCCAGTGAGGGTGACGACCCAGGTCTGGGCCCGGCTGAACTCTGCAGCACCCTCTTCTGGATGTCGCCTGCCCTCTGCAGACGGTTCTGCAGAAGTTCTCGCTGTCTCTGTTTCTGTTGCTTGAGCAGGTCTGAGGCTGATATGGACTGAAGGGGAGCTCCAGCTGCATCTTTAGAGACTGAGGATGAACAACAACGTAAACGCCGAGCTACTGTTCCAAGTTTTAATGTTTTTTTTCTCTAAAGTTACCACAGAAAAAGTTGACTTTAAGAATTGATGAGGCAAATTAACATCACTGAACTGGACTCTAATTCACTGCAGAACGGCGCATTCAGATTCAAATGAACTGCTTATGTTCTTTAAAATCCATTTGTGGTCAGATTCAAGCTGACATTCTGCCTCTTCATACTGAAAACGGTCGGCACGCTGGTTTGGAAGAAGAATCTAATCAAATCTGTCCAGTGTGTCATCTGGGAGAAATAGTAAAGGATTATTATTATTTTTTGGCTCTGGCTCAGCTCTGGAAAAAAACAATGTGTCTTATTCAGAATGTTATCAATTAAGAAGTTTAATGTCTTTTGGATGTGAAAGGAGTCAATCGACTACTTTTTAGTGAGTTGACCCATGTTTAAAAAATGCTAATTTGAGTATAAAAGTGGTATTATTGGGAGTAAACCTGTTGTTACTATTGTTGGTGCTTTTTCACCTTGACTGTAAATATTTATGTGTTATAATCCAGTGAGGAATTGGCCACGAGTAGCCGTAGTCGAAGGCACAGGGATATTTCCAGGCCGTTTACCTGGTTTGTTGCCCTGTATTAGGTGCTTCTTCAGCTGCAGAGCTCCGGGTGTTGGCATCGACAGCAGGCTCTTAAATTCATTTGAGCAACCTGAAACTTCACCAGACTGCACGGCTAAAAAAAACAAACAAAAAAAAAAAACACACACACAAACAAGAGACAATTAAAAAAAGGACTTTCTCTTTTTACTTTTACAGCCAGTCATTTAGTGTCCTCACACTTTGCAGTCACTGTCACTGTTTTAAAAGAGACAACTGGGAAGAATTAGGTTACTGGAAGGAGGGTAGAGGTGTGTGTGTGTGTGTGTGTGTCCTCACCCAGCCTCTTGGCCTGATCCATGAGCTGGGACGAGCCCTTCACAAACAGCTTGTCCAGAGTCTTCTGGGTGGGTTTGTTCGGTTTGGACGCCGTTCTGCAACACACAGACATGTTACTGGAAAAGTCAGGCAGCTCGGACACAATAAACCTTTAAAGCGCACATTAATCCGAACCTTATTCAGGAAAGGTTTGTAGAAAGCAGTACAATAAAATGACTCCATTGATTAGACTCACAGTGAGGCAGCGCAGGCGGCTGAGGACACACCGCCGTAGTGGAAGCCGTCCTGGCACAGACGCTCTTTCAGGCTCCCGCCCTTCCCCTTCACCTTGTTGGGAGCTTTCCCAGAATACGACGACTGCAGCTCGGCCCTCTTCGAGCTCATCTTCTTATACTGGGCCTTAACGTGATACTGGCAGAACTGGCAGTCATACTGTGAACAAACAGCCACAAAGAGACAAGCTGGAAGATGAAGTGGAATACGTCGACTTCGATAAATTCAGGGAAAGGAACGCCGGGAGCAGATGGACCCACCATGTTGACGATCTGAGAGCAGGGGTCTCCGTTCTTCTTCATGGCCTGGCAATTGCTGTAGTCCTGAGCTTCACCCATCAGCAACACCTTCTGTGGGTGATCCACCGTCAGGCTCACCTGCGAATGTTCAACACAAGCTTTTATCATCTATAATATGAGAAATAATTACAAAGTGACGTCATTAGTGCTGATGGATAAGTTGTACATGTCAGTAAAACACATCGCACAAGGCCGACTGAAAAATAATGAATTAGAAAAATCATTATGTTTATACGTATCATGCATTCATACTCGGCATGCTAACATTTGGCCAATCAGAGAGGGCCGCAGTCAGCCAACTGTCAGCAACCCTCAGATTAATTTTCAAGCAAAAAAAACCCCACAAGAAATAGAAGAAGAAAAGAGAATCAATGGTTACAACTTCTGCAGTTCAGGGATTTGCTTTAATAACATGCATTCATATGCTGTTTTATATCACTGTAAACGGAATATCTTTGGGTTGCAGACTGCAGGTAAGACTAGTTAAGACTGCTGGCATTTTACCAAAAAAAGATTTAGTCAAAGAATAGAGAAAACAATCAGCAGATGAATCTGTAATGAAAATAAACTGCCGTCAATTGAAACTTAAACATTTATTCTTCTCTGCTTATAATTCTTTAATAATGCTCTCAGAAAAAAGCAGAAGAAAGACAAAAGGAAGAGCACAGTCATACTTCGCTGATTCGGCACAGTACTTCTATTACACAGGGTGAGAGATCATCTTTTGGGCAGTTAACATAAAAAAACAACAACAATCTTTTGATACAAAAGCCGTAATTCTGCTTCAATGACAGCTCTTTAGCCTACAAACACTGGTCTGACTACCGCTTATGAAACAGTTCCTAGTGAGATTTTAAAAAGCCGTGTCCAAAATGTGAAGGTGACACCTCGTCTCTCCTGGTCTGAACTCGAACTGCCCCCTGTGGGTGGTAAGGGTGTGTGTGTGTGTGTGGTGCATTTGGCCTCCCTCGCCACATTCCCCTTTTAACATCTCAGTGTGACTGGCTATTTTCATTTCACCGACACATCTACACTGCGTTCTGCTGTAATTGGCTTTCATTGCCAAACCAGTCGATGAGATAAAAATCTCAAAACCAGTTCAGCAAAAAATAAACAAAACAGCGTTGTTACTTCGCCACGGACAGGACAACAGCTCATTTTCGATCGCAATGAGCGTGAGAGAGTGAAAGGTGCCGTGTTTCCGACCCGTTTTTTCTGTCACGCGGTTCAGACATAAATCTCGCCTACGTGCGGGTCATGTTTTATTAAAATCAGATGCTGCATGCAGGAAAAGAATGAACATTTATATATATATATATGATTCCTACCTCACCTCCAGTATTTAAAGCATTTAAATGACGATTATGGCAGACGGTATCATATTCAGTCCAGACTGTCCACTCACCCCGTCGTATCCGTCTTTCTGCTTCATAGGGTTGGGGTTGAGGAGGCCGATGACCATGCCGGGCTCCGTCTTCCAGTGCTCTTTGTGGACTTCCCCGAACAGCAGCAGAGACACAAACACTTCCAGGTTATGGAGGTCGTTCAGTTTCCAGATGCTGAAGGTTTTGCCCTGCGGAGAGGAAGTAAGTGCTCGGTCAAAAACTGAACAGTGCACAGTGTCTCCAATACATTCTGCTAAGTTAAATGTGACTTTGGATGAATTTCAGTGCCGTGATAAAAACCTTGATCACTTCGATCTCCCACCAATCAAGTTACTCAGCTGCATTGGCAATAACTCATTCCGCCTATTATACTGCTCTTATACTGTTCTTTGAAACACATGTCTCTAGGAAATGGAGCGTGCAGTAATATCAGCGCGAAACAGACTTAAGAACATGAAAAAGTCTCTGAGAAACAGCATTTAAGGATAAAAAACATGACAATGACAGGCTATGGAAAGAGAAATTATGGATAGATAAAATGTTTCTGATTCAGTTTTCTCGGAAATTAGTGATGTGGAAATGGTGACAGTCAGAAGCTCCCTCAGATTTAGCTAAACTTTTTGACCAGAAAATTGCTTTATACCACCAAAATGTTTTTTATTTGACTTTTTATTATTATCATTAACGTTAACTTTGCTTTTTCATGAGTAGCACAAAGGGGCTACAACTATAATGTCGTCATTACTGTGCTATAAATGATAATCAAACAGAATTCTTCATCCATTCTAAACTTGTTGTTTTCTTGCACAGTTTGCTTGGTGCTACAGCCTTCCTTTACACGGTGAACAAACATGGTGGTGATGATGCAATACCCCTGCTTCACATAGTTACAAAAAATATTAGCAAAAAAGCAGAACAGGAAAAATGATTCAGTATCACTGTTTTGTATGATATGCAAGTTTCCTGTTTGATTTGTAAACGTTTACACATTGACGCATTCAAAAAAAAATGTTTTAAATGGAGGGTTATAACCAGGGATGAGAGGTGTAAAGCAGAAACCTACACTGGTGTTGCTCTGCGGCGTGGCCTTGTTGACCAGAACCGCAAAGGTCACCCAGTCGCTGTCCTCCAGCTTCTCCCGAGTCAAACGCTCGGGCACCTGCGACAGGCGGATCAGGCGGCGGTCGGCCATCTTGCGATCCATCTCGCTGGAGGAAACCAGTGGTTTTCTGAAACAGAAGAGCCGAGATCCAAACTGAAACACCGGACGAGACGGTCTGGATTTGTTTGCGCGCACGTACGACAAGCCGTAAGCTGCAAATTGTTTTTAACCACTTCAGCGTCCTTACCGGAGCCGCAGCCCTGAGTATCTCTCAACAGCCACATCTTTAGGAAGAGGAGGAAGAGAGGAAGGTTTGGGCTGTCCTGCTGATGCAGCTGGCGCAGGTCTGCTCTGCGAGGATGGAGGTGATCTCAGAGGGTGGGCGACCTTGCCGGTGCTCTCTACTGGCTGGAAGGAGCTGCCGAGCTTTATCTCCACCAGTGGCCCTCTGTCTTCTGCTGAGAACACGGTGAAGAAGACAAACTCAAAACATGACTTCCGCTAACAACGTCTTTCAGTTATTCGGGTTTATGTGAATGTTTGCGTAAGCTATACCGGATGTGCTGGGTTTGGCATGGTGAGCGACCCTGGGTTTGCGCTTGAAGGAGTCGGCATTGTTGAGCTGATCGAAAAAGTCAGAGGACTCCTGGAGCTTCACACCTCCTTCTCTGACGGGAGTGGATGAGGATGTTGCTGCTGTCAGACGAAAAAAGAAAACATGAGCCAAAATCAACTTTTGCTGCAGGTACTGCATGTGCAGTCTTTTACCCATTTATTCTGTGCTTATTGTGTAAAATAAAATCTAAAAATGTGGCCAAACACTGCGGCTTGTGGACAACAAAAAGCTCACCTGCTTGTGTCTTGGTCTTCTGAATGGCAGCGGCTGGTTTGGCCGGCGTCCGTTTGGAGGGCTGTCGAGGGGGTGCTGGTTTGGGGGTCGATGGTTTGGGAGCAGCCGAGCTCCCTGCAGCCCTGACCGGAGCGGAAGATGAGGCAGAAACCGTCTGGCTCGCATTCAGCTGCTCCTGCAACCGCTGCATCTGCTCCTGCATCCGCCTGAGCTCATCTGAGGAAGGAAGACGCAAAGCCCCACTGGTGAACCCAGCAAGCAAACACTTGATGAACTTATTGCACTGTAGAGGAGAGACCGCAGCAGCACGAACCTTGTAAATCCTCCTTGGACCTGTCCAGGCTCTCACACGCTTCTCCCGCACCTTCTTCCTCTTTAGTGTCCGTCTCTTCACGCTCAATGTCGTCCACATCTCCAAAGAGCTCCGACACAGAGTCTTCTTTCTCCGCCTCCTCCTCGATGCCATCTTTGTACTCCTCCCCCTCGTCATCGTCGTCATCAAACAGGGCGTCCAAGTCGTCCGCCCGCTCCTCCTGACCGCCCTGTTGTTCTCCGATGCCCTCGTTCTCCGCCAGCAGCGCCGTCAAAATGTCCAGGTCATCCTCACCTGGGAAGGAAGAGAGAGGACTATGCGCTGACTTGTGTCTTGACAGCGTCGTAAAGCTGCACTTCAACATGTCTTAAATCACATGATACTTACTGTCCATTTTGGAGAGGTTGATGACTTTGGATTTGATCTCTGATTACCTACAAGAAGGCAAACACTTACATTATTGCTTGAAATGAACGACATACTAATTTGGGAACTCCTCTAATATGGTAAACCTATAAAAAATAATAATAATAGCAATATCAGCGTTTTATGACGTTCATCTCTGTGCAATTTTTACTGTTACATCCAAATATTTTTGTGACCAGAGGCTATCCATGCCATCGACATTACGTGAAAGAGATGTTTCAAGTGCTGAAATTCAGTTTCAGCCTGACACAACGTCTTGTTTCACCGAGCCCATTTAAATAGACAGATAGAGTTCAACATCAGATATACAGTGATTCTA
Source organism: Spondyliosoma cantharus (assembly GCA_900302685.1). Taxonomy (NCBI): domain Eukaryota; kingdom Metazoa; phylum Chordata; class Actinopteri; order Spariformes; family Sparidae; genus Spondyliosoma; species Spondyliosoma cantharus. The sequence continues at coordinate 75,563 of OMLP01018816.1, forward strand.
TTTGTGAATGTCAACAATTTGACAATATGAATGCCGTTTGTCATTTATGCGAATGTCAAAGTGAAACGCTAGCTAGCTACTTATTACATTTTAGTTTCTATTTACTTAAAGATGGGAGGCAACTTACCTCGTCTCCTACTGATACCGCTTTGTGTCCTTTGCTAGCTCTAATGTAACTTCGGCGGCTTCCACAACTTCGTCAAACCTGTCAGTATATTGCTTGTTTTCCAGTTATTCGCGCGGCATGTAGCTATTTAAAAGACATACGTTATATATGATTAAAAAAGCCACATTAGGCCTGTGTTGTAAGCTTTACAACCTGCTTTCAGAGCTCTGGGCGAGGGAGAAAATCTAATCTGGCGCTAAACGGAGGACCCGGCTGTGTTGTCAAAGTTGTGGTAGTTGCCAGACGATCTGCCTGACTGAAAAAACAGGCTCGTCTATCACTGAACGGCTTTTCGACTGAACTTTGAGGACTACATTCGTCAAAAAAGAAATATTAATGCGGTATAACAATACATATTCGACAACATGAATTTCTGTTAATATTCATTTTGTTGCAATATTTTGTCGACGGGGAACTCAGGAGCCCCAAATTGTTTTTTGTTTACAAGACTGAGGCCCGGAGAATTGTGCTGATTTCCCCCGGATTTTTAGCTCGCAGGTGCATCTTCTTTGTCGTTTTTAGGGGCAAATATAGCTTTCCTCGCTTGAGCCTATAAATCCTACTATCAACCCTGTCTTAAGCCCAACCGTAGCCTTTTCTTTGCCGACTTCCATTTGATTGCTTTGTCAGTAGCTAAGGAAGAAGTGTGCCTGGAAGGATAAACCCAGGGTTTATTAATTGTGCCTTACAATACGGCCCTAAAGACCTGCATAAGACATGACTGATGGGTGACTCCACAAATGTGGAGTGCAATTTCTCCAGAAATAATGATAACAATAATAATAAATCTGTGTCTGACATGTTAAAATTTTGTATTTTCAAAGCAAGAAAATGGGACTTAAACATGAATACAGTATACTGTATGTTCTAGTCAGTACAGAAAAGAAAAAAAATAAAGAAATGTCAAACTGTGTATTTACAGGATAGAAGGAGAAAAAAGACCCAGTTCATACACTTGTCAATTGGGAGGATTTTCCAAAAGACTTCAGCAAGGATAGAGACACGTGACAAACAAGCATCCAATAAAAGCAGACAGAAATTTAGCGTTCATTTTATTTTCATTCACAGAATTACTACATGGAATCAGATGGTATTTGTACTCTACAGACTATAGAATCAGCAGGTTGTTGGAGCCTCCCGCATATACACTTACAAAGGCTGTGACTTACAGTGACAGGTTGATCAACAAGATAAATATAACAAGTTTTAATTACCAGGTATCATCTGCAGTCTAAATAAAATATATATCCTTGTATTAAAGTGCCTACATGGTGCATGCTCATTTTTCCACCAATAAAGTAATCATGAGTAAAAATATCCTTTCCAAGCAAAAAATATAGAATTTTCATTTGACAAGAAATTTTCTTAAAAATAATAAAAAGCCTTCAGCAACCAATTGCTTGGTGAAAAAAATGAAACGTGTAATGACTGAACTCACTTAATGCGTGCATACAGACAGACAGCAACAAACGTCTTGTGAAAGTGTTCATACACTTTCGGTATTCAAGACATGTTTTGCGCTGAAGAAATTAATGTTCAGCCTCGTCATTACAGCAACAAACAGTCTATGTGCCAGATGACACGGGGTCAAAAAATCAAAGATGTGTCCTGCAATGTTTTTCCTGTTCTGTTCTAACTCTTTAAAAGACTATTCAAACAAAACACTAGACAGGACCAATCATTTTCAGATTTGTGGAAAGTGTTCCCATCCTAGAATGCATTTTAATGAGTTTTTCGTGGAACTGTGGACTGAGAGATCTGAGAAGAGGTACAGGTAAAAGCAGAGGAAGACTCATATTAAGGTGCTACAGGAGCCACTTTTTGGTGGATGCTAGTAATGTTGGAGGTCTAGTTGATGCAGTCCATGATGTGGATCTGCAGGGAGTCCAGGTCTGGCAGGATCTCGTTGCACTTGGGACAGGCGTGTTCAGGAATATTCCCCTGCTGCCAGTCGGTACCTGAGAGTCAGAGACAATGATCACAACCTGAACATGCTGGACAGATGTTCCTGTTACACTGCAGTTTGCCATCAAACGAGCACATCCTCTTAATATTTTGTTATGTTGCAACATGTTCCGACAATCACACGATTTAGGTTTTACTGTAAAGATGGTGAAAGGTTCAATAAAGGAGTAGTTCACCATTTGGGAAATTGGGTTATTCACTTCTTGTCGAAAATTGATGGAACTCTGTCTGTGCACTAAATATGACACTAGAACCAGCAGCTGGTTAGCTTAGCTAGGCATTAAGACAGGGAATTGCAAAATTATCATTTGAGATTTTACATGGGGTTCTTTTTTATGTAGATCAGTGACTTCCTTGAGCCATGGAGACTGGAATTCCCCAGAAAGTTCCAGGTTGGTGTTTCCCCCTGCTTCCACTATTAACCATTTAACTGTGTCCTGGCCCTGGCTTCGTATTTAGCATGGATGTACACGAATATTATCAATCTTCTCATCTCACTTGGAAAGAAAACACATTTCTGGAAAGGACAGGTGACTCTTTGAAGGCTCTCAAAAATTCAGCTACAATACATGGCATTTGTACACAGCATGATAGAAATATGCCTAGAAGGCTACACTAAGGTAAAAATAAAAGGAGAAAAGAGATATACCTCTTCCAACCAAAGAAGCACCAGCTCCGTGTGGACTTCCTCCCAGTGACACGTGTCTCCTCTGCATTTCGCCCAGTGATCGCCTGTTGAGAAAAAATAAATATTATTGGAGAAAAAAAAAAAGAAATGCCCTTTAGCTTCAATTCAATGTACGTCAACCTGAGAGCAGGGATTTTCCTTGTTGTATCAGAATGTAAAAAGGAGTTCTGTAGCGAGCATGCCGTAACAGTCCCATCATCTTTTGTCTCCGTTTCTCACAGTTAAGATTTATGATACACGAAGTCTTAACAATCAAAGTACCGGTAATACATTTGTGACCACATGGACAACATAACGAAAAAAGTAAGGTGTGCGTTCTCTTAGAATCTGACATCCCCACATGGGTCCGTGATGCAGGATAACGTCACCAAAACTGTCCAGACTTGGTCTTCTGTTTAATTTCGTACCGGCCCAGTGAGTCCATCTCCTCCTGCAGATGGATGTTCTGCTTCTTGACGTACTCCAGCTGAGCAGCCAGGCGCTCCCTCTCCTCATGGAGCTTCTCCCTTGCTGCTCGCTCTGCGTAGAAGTCAGAGGAGTAGACCTCTGCCTGCACAGAGAGAGCAACAAAAAACATGAGGGGTACCCATGCTGTCATGTCGACTTTTGCCACCAAGATCTCAACACAGATGTGAAAGTATTCATACGCCCCCTGACCTGAGCCTGGAAGACAGATATTTGCTCCAGCTCTTTCTCCTTCTGGAAGATCTCTTGCTTCATGAGATCGATCTTGTCCTGTTTAGCAACCAGCGCCTGTTCAGCAGCAGTCAGCCGCTGCTGCAGCTCGTCCATCATCTCCTTCTGTACCATCTGGGCCTGCAGGACCTGAGGGCGATGGTCAAATACGTCTGGCTGTCATTTCACATAATTTATGCTCTTGTAGCTGCGTTATGTTGAGTGTATCAGTAAGATTTGATATTGTGCTACATAAACAGACCTCTTTCTTCTTCTTGTCCTCTTTGAGTTCATTGTAGTCTTCAAACAGTTTGGTGTAGGCATCCTTCAGCTGGGCCAGGTTGTTCCTGTGAGAGAGGAAGGAAGGGTGTTACCGGTGTGTGTCCAAATATAAGCTAATCACTAGCTGGGATACAAATAAATGCGGATCTCAAATGCAATGGCTGCACATTTAAATTGCAATCAAAAACCCTAACCCTGAAAAGGGCTCAGATTTCCCAAAATCCCAGACCTCTATATATTTACGTGTGTGTGTGTGTGTGTGTGTGTGTGTGTGTGTGTGTGTGTGTGTGTGTGCCGTCCTGCAGAGGATCAAACAAATGATCTCTGACAGCTGTAGAGACGATGCAGGAATGGAAACATGCACATTTTCATGGAAAGCGGAGTAAAAGAAACAGATCTCG
>OMLP01018818.1:0-15142 GCA_900302685.1 Spondyliosoma cantharus
AACGTAATAAATCCCTGCAAACGTAATAGTTATTACATTTGTGGGACATCACGTGTTAAGTTTGTAGTAGGCAGCGGCTATTACGTTTGCGGAAAATGTATTACATTGGCGGGCGTTACACGTGTCTTCAGCGTATGCAGACTTATGTTTACTTTTTTAATTGTTGACAGCATATCCAGTATCACGTCATATCCATGTCTTGCATCAAAATATTCTTTAATAGCAGCACGTACGTCGTCACTGGCAGCGCTCTTATTTTGAAAACATTTAAACCATGTCCTTCCGGTTCAAAGGACGGACCAGTCCAATCAGCGACGATCCATGTCGCCCGAGGGTACCTACCTTTTCCGGTTTGGTTAATGTTGTTGTGTTTTCTGATTTGCCGTTGTGTTTTCTGTTTTGTTGTTGTGTTTTTTGATTTGCCGTTGTGTTTTTTGATTTGTTGTTGTGTTTTTTGATTTGTTGTTGTGTTTTTTGATTTGCCGTTGTGTTTTCTGATTTGCCGTTGTGTTTTTTGATTTGCCGTTGTGTTTTTTGATTTGCCGTTGTGTTTTCTGATTTGCCGTTGTGTTTTCTGTTTTGTTGTTGTGTTTTCTGATTTGCCATTGTGTTTTCTGTTTTGCCGTTGTGTTTTCTGATTTGCCGTTGTGTTTTTTGATTTGTTGTTGTGTTTTTTGATTTGCCGTTGTGTTTTCTGATTTGCCGTTGTGTTTTGCACTTCAGGGCCACCGTAGTAATGTGAGTGGAAAAAAGAATTTCCCAATTTGGGATTAAAATAGTGTATAAAATTAAATTAAAAAAAAAATTACCAGACAGGAAGGGTCTTATGAAAACACCAATTTTTGCATTGTGGGAAGTGTAGGAGTCTGAGTTTTTTTTGTTTTGTTTTTTTGCCGCTGACAAGATTTAGATTTGGATATTTCAGCTTTCTTTTGCTTATTTTATGTAAAAGGTTGAGGAAAGGCTCATCCAGAAATTATGTTTCAGTCATTACCTACTCTCTCCCGTGTGGATGGAGAGTCGGGTTAAGTTTCGCAGCCTAACAATTGTGGAGCTTCGCAGCAGTGTTACAGTGTTCTCCTAAACAACTGAGATGGATGGGGACTTGTTTTATAACATATAAAAATTTTTTTAAAAAAACACAAAATGGCTCCATACAGTTTGTGATCCAAGTCTCCAGAAGCCTCGAGATCCCGAATTGATCAGAAAAGATGTTATTTGTTATTGTCCGTCGGTTGAGTTCCATTTCAGACAAGGTGCGTGCTAATGCTTTTAGCTTAGCAGCTGCAGTGAAGGTTACACTTTAAAAGTAGTGTAAATAATGCATTTTTAAATCCATTTGGGATCACGAGGCCTCCAGAGACCTGGATGACACTGGACGACCTGAATGGAACCATTTTACGTTTTACGATTATTCTTGTTTTAGTTTTTTTCCCTCAGTCCTCAGCTACTCAGCTACGCCATTTTGACGTGACGCTTCAGAAATGTTTTGCGGACTTCAAAACTTCACTGGACTTCTTGTCAGCTTGGGGAAGAGCAGATGATGATTGATTTTTTTTATTTTTGGTTGAACATGTCCTTTAAGTTACCACTTTTACTTGGTGAAACATATACAGAGAGTGAAACTCATGGTTTGTTCATCCTCCAGTACACCTGACGCCTCATTTATAAAACTGTACTTAGATTAATACTTGAACTTATTCTTAAGATCATGTTGGATCATGTGTGATGATGTTTGATAGAACGCTAAAACACAACACCTGTGATGTATAAATCTCAAAGTAGCTTAAAGGGGCAGTATGTAGTTTTGGAGAAGAAATTCAAGCTCGCGATTTTAATATTTACAATATTAATGAGGTAACAAGACAAACTCAAATATAATCTTTTTCCTCAACTGAATAAACAAGCCGCTCTCAGAGGAAAAATAAGGTCCTCAATTCACTGTTTGAAACTAGAAAGGTGGCAGGGTCCGCCAAACATAAACAAAGCAAAACCCCTGACCCCCTACATGCAAGTCAAATCTGGACATCGGTTTCCAGATATGATAATTTTTCATGTCAAAGGAAGGTTTTATAAATAGCTACACATGCATTGGTCTTCTGCTGAAGTCATGCTTATGATTAAAACTGATTGAAAAAGTCTGTTTTAATAAATGTGGCTCCGGGATAACTCAATTCCTGTCAAATGAAACACGCCACATTTTTCAGATAAAATGAAGGATTAAGAGTTCCTTATAGCTTCTTAAACTAAATGAACCCTGGGGGGAAAAAACCCCACCGGATTATCTGAATAATCCATTGTTAAAGATCTGAAAGGCGTCTGACTTTGCTCATATAAAGTAGACGATGTGTAGATTTGATGAAAGAAAAGAAAAAAAAACAGATTCACATATTTAATCTCCACTTGAAACTTAGATAAAGCCCCATCGCTATCTGTCTCCCATCTGCTCTGTTTATAGGCAGACATAATTCACAATAGGCCTAAGAATCATCATAATAAGAATGCTAAACTGGATCTTAAGCCTCTGAGGATGTGAATGAAAAAGCCTCGCACATCAGGCCCCCGTGGGTCTCTGACAGAATTAGTTTGGTTTTCTATCCACCTCACCTGCACACCGGCAAGACGAGTCTTCCCCCTGAATTATTTACAGCCAGGCTTTCAGACGGCGGCAGACAGAGAGACAAACAGAGAGAGAGCGAGAGAGATAAATGACGCTCCGCACCTCCAAGAGTCCTCCTCCTCCTCGTTTGTCTTCATTGACAGGCTGTTGACACAGACCTGCCTTATCAGCCCCAGAGACTGTTCATCTCATTGTGATGGATGGGTCACGCTCACTCGTCTGCCAGTCTCTGACGCCGGAGTCATAGCCGGGATCCAGCTCCTCTGTACTCTTATATACAGTCGAGAGCCTTGTGAAGTGATACATGAACTCGACTTGACAGGTTTTTGAAGTATTTATATGCGAGATTTAAGAACACAATTCTGCAAGTTCTACAAGAAAATTTGCACAAGCCCTCTCGGATGTAAAAAAAACAAATAGATGTTTATACAACAGGGTGGTGAAATTTGTCCCGCCTGTAATATTCTGCCCTTTATGCCGCGTTGAAGATGCCAAAAACAGGCTCATTGAACCATCTCTCCATCAAGCTTTCCCTGGATTTCCCCCCCTCTCAATCTTTCCCTTCATCTGTGCCAGAGGTATAGAAGTATGGATCGTAATCTCTGACCTTCTTACTGACGGCACAAGCAGACAGACGGCCGCTATCTCTTTATCAGATTCCATTTTTTATTTCACCTCTCCTCCTCCACCGCCACTGAATTTGAGGGTTCTATGAAACCGGGATCAATCGAGGCAAGTGTTTTTTCTTTCTGTGGGTGAAACAAACAAGGAGACAAAGACAGAAATGTTGTCCAACGGCAGGAAAAAACTGTTCAGGTGAGGTCGACCGAAGCCGGCGTGATTGGAGGAGAGTCCCGCTCAGCCGCACAGAATGGAATGCCAAGGTCGGAGTTGTAATCCATGGCCTCATTCATGACGGATTAGATAATGATAAAAATAAATAAATAAATAAAATACCGGTACTGACTTTGGTTTTGATTAAGAATTATAGGGTTAGGGAGATTAGAGGCGACCAAATGCTATTACATTGGACGGGGCCCAATCCCAGAATTAATCTGAATACCAAAAAAGAAGAAAACTCATTACAGGAAGAGATTAAGAAACGCTCGGTCCAATTCTCCAAGGGACACATACAAACCAGTGCACACGATCCACCGAGAGGAATGCTACAACAAAAAAAACCCTGACCCGAGTAATTTACTGCACTAAAGTGTTTATATCCATTTATTGCTCTTTCCTGTTTGAAATGTCACTGCATTAGCTGGTGAAAGCTACAAACTGGAGGTCAGTCTTTAATTACTGATGATGAATTACACTCGATTTAATGCTTAAGGTTCCCCATTAGCAGTTTTTCCTCCTGACTATTCCATCTGCACCTAGTTTCTGACCAGCATTCGACCATGTTGACGTATATAAGTACAGTTCTTTGTCGATTTGTGTGTCCTGAGTGATGGTATTCTTTACTTGACTGCGATTTTAGTGATGCCAGTGTTTCCCAAAAAGTCCGGAATACTGAATTGCTTGCTTCAACGGGCTTACACGGTCCAGTGCAGGTGCACAGCAAGACTAAAGGGAGGAATAAAAACAGCAGTGATGAGGGGAAGAGATTAAAAAGGGTTGGGCGAGGGGGGCAGGGAGACAAACAGCATGAGTGAACTCTTCCTCGCTGACGCATTTCTGTTACCCACAGGACAGAAACAATCCTGAGGACATGCAGCCCAGCTGCTAGAATAGAATGTTGGGATTTTACACTTTTGCAAACCGTGTCTTGTCATACATGTCACATCAACATTTCTATCACATTACATGAATATGAGATGATGGTCCTGTCTGGAGGTGGCTTCCAGCAAGAGACCGCTGTTCAAGTCAGTGTTTCAAAATTTGTAAAGGTTAAACGACTGGGTATTTTACAAAGGGGCTCTGTGGAACGTCTGGGTTCAGCTGAAAGCCGGTCGTTTTTATTTTAACGTTAGTTATTCTTGCAGAGAGACTCGAAAGAGCCATTTGAGAATGTGCATTAAGTCACATCCCTTTGGACTGTCGTGGAAAATCCATGGTCCAGCAGCATTAAACAACTTAAAATAATTGTTCCTGTCGTGTTACAATCCACAAAAACACAAACAAACTAATCAATACATGTCAATTGCTACAAATTGTTAGAGGAGCTGCTTTAAGGTCACATTGGGACGTTTTCCTAGAGGCCACAAAACCCAATATTTTGGACGAAGCATCAGGACAATTTCCAGTCCTGTTTGTGGCGACAGAACCAGTTAACCAAAAACAGTTTCTTTTTCACACCCTAACCAGGTGTTTTCTGTGCCTGAACCATAAGCAGTGTTGTCACAACATCAAATTAAAAACTGAACACCTGCAACACAACCGTGGTTTACAGAAAACGTACCTGGCCAACATTTACTCCGGTGATTGGGTTGGAACATGAGGAAGCAGCAAAACGAAAATATTAATCCCTGCTGTATTCATTCTGAAGGTAATTGTGCTGCAGCTGCTGGGAACACATTCGTCCCTCGCTCTGATTACAGTACCTCCAGAGTGCTCTAAACACTGCCGTCAGACGTTAGACCTTCCTGGTCTGACAAACTTGGGCTGGAGTGACTTCCAAAGTCAATGTTTTATGTTAAAATTATCATTCGTGTAAATGGATCATGTTATCATAAACCACAGTGAGACTTAAACATTCTGGTAGGTAAGTTATACAACTTGTGAGGTACTTTGAGAGAAGTTTTTACCATTTTGGGCACATACACAGAGATCCACTGTCTCTACAGGGAGACAGGATCTTCCCTCAGGCATTCAAAGTGCAAACTGAAACAAAATCACATCTTGAGAAAATAAAATAAAAACACCGTTACTCCCAGGGGAACATGGAAATCAAGTTTTGTCTTTGACCTCCTGAGAATATCATGCATAATAAAAAATAAAGAAACCCTTCTCATTTCGTCCTTCCTCTGTTGCGTAGGCAGCTGCGTCAAGACCACAAACATCTATGTTCATCTGTGCGAGCATGTATGTGGAGTGATAACTGCAGTGTGGGTGCTCGAGGGTTATAAAGCAGCAGGTGTGTTCCTGACTCTCCTTTAGAGGTCCTTATCTCTTTTCACTGGCCAGCGTTGGCTCAGCGATACGCTCTGAAGCTCCTTCGCCGTCTGTCAGTGTGCTCACAAAGAAAACAGGTGCACACACCGACTGCCAGCCACACACAAAAACAGCAAATCTGACAAGGGTTTAAAAAATGCAAAAAATCTTTTACTCTGAAAATCAGCGAAGTTGTCATACATTTACACAATGGGAGTATCTATAAAGTGTGCAGATTCATGAGGGAACAGCGGTGGTTTATGCTATGAGAGAGCTTTCATTCACGTCGTCGTCACCTGCTTTAACATCGTTATGTTGATACAAGGCCGGGACTTTGTAAACTACACCTACAGTATAACAGTTAGTGTGTTATTCATACACATACAGTATAAAGACAGGGGTGGCGAGGAAACAACTTTGTGTCATTTGGTGGCCAACAAACAAACAACCGAGGAGTGGAGAGCGATCAATCGAGCGGCCTCTGATCTCAGTCCCATCAGTTCTTTTAGGATCCAAGGCTCACGTGCTGGAGTCCCGCCTTGTTCCCTCCCTCTTTGGAGTGCGTTTGGGTTGACAGAAGATGCAAGCTGACCTTGCTCCGCTGTGGGGTCGCGACCTCCTCCGGATGCCTTTGTAACACTGCAGGGAGATGCCCAACTCCTCCATCATGGCGCTAAAAGACACGCACTGCCAGAGAGAAAAGAATTAAAGGCCAGGAGTGAGGACACCAGTGAAGCTGATTACCAATAAAGCCTTCAAGAACTTTGGCCATGAGGATAAAGACTGTGTGAATGTGGTACCGTAAACGAAATAGTGCTGCTTCATAATTGGATCAACAAGGGAATGACTTGATACAGTATTAACTGAAAGTTATACTAATTCAATTTTAAACCTAAGGCGGTGACATTTGATTCGGCTTGCCTGTGGCTGAGTCTGAGCACACAACATAAGACCAAAGGTTAGCTCTCACATCTAACCACAAATGACAAATCACACATTTATTATAAACATATCTAGAAGAGCCTGTTGTCTCATCGCAAAATCCAGTTACACAGATGAGAGATGAAGGACAATGTCTGCTGAGCAACATCCTAATGCGGGGAGCTATGAATTCATAATATGGTAATTATTTGAAATGATCAAAGAGAGGGCCGTCTGAGATGAGAGGCCTCGGGCTTATTTGATTCTGCGGAATAATACATCGCATTGAACTCATTAATCTTCGATCATGTTTATTTGCCTTTTATTTTGCTCTCCTCCAGCGGGGAGGGGCTCGCTACATTTGTTCAAGCAAATCATCATTCACAGCACAAACGCATCCAGCGGTCTTTGCATCCGACGACCACAGAAGGTCTTCTTTCCTTTCATCCCAGGGCTTTGCTTAAGGCCTCTCAAACAAACGTGGCTTCCTGCAGGGTTTCTCACGAATACTAGGAAGACTTAGTGTCTTAGTATGGTAGAACACCAACCTTGTACCAACCTCAGAACTAAAATACTGAGACAGAGGAGCAAAAACAGCAGGGTTTCCATTTGGGCTGTGGAAGATTCAAAAGTTCTTGCTAGATGGGGATGGGCTTCGCAACAAAGCATCTGCATTGCACGACCTGGCAATGAGACTCAGCGAGCAACTACATTTTCCTTCAGAATCGCTTACTCTACCTAAAGTAAAATTCAAACTGTACTACAAATTGCACTATTTTCACTGGGCATGTTGCATCGAGAAATATTAAGGGTAACTCCACCAATTGTATACATCGCAGTGTGTTTCCTGGTCTTGGGGAGTACGACTGCATATGGGAAAAAGTGCTATAAAGTATGTAAGCATGTAATCTGATGAATTATCTCCAGGGATGTCGCTCAGTGACTGAGTTGCATTGTGAGTAATACAGGCACCAGATTTGAAAAGCGGACCATTGGTCTAGCACAGCACTACTATAACACATTAGAGACAGCTTGTGTTTGAAAACAAATGATCAGAGCCAAGGCGGAGACATCCACTTATATCACCCACGGTGCAACTTAGCCGCTGAGTGACATCACTGGAGGCAATTTATGAGCTCACCTGCAGCTTCCTCTGGAGCCACAAAAGGCTTTTCACTACTTTTTTTCACATATGCAGTCGTACTTTCCAAGATCTGTAAACACATATTAATGTTGCCCTTTAAATATGTTGGACCTCTGCAGATTTTCCTGTAAAAAAAAAAACGACAGAAAAACAGTAATTACCGGCTAGTGGAAAACCCTGAATTCATGCATGTTTTGATCTTGTTAGAATAACCGGTACGTTCTTGATATTCACCTATGGACACAGGGAGATCAAAAACATCCCGCCCACACGTATTGTTGACTCTAGCCTTGTTTAATACTGCATCTTATTTATCAATTTAGCGGTTTACTTATTTATCTTATGCGCACTGATTTTTTAATGACAGTATTATCATTTTCTCCTCTTTGTGGCGGTTCAAGTTTGCTAAAACAAACCGAATATTTTTCTTGAGTTTTTCACCACACTTCGGACAGAGATTGATCTTGCGATTAGATAACAAGGTCATTCCAGAGTGTAAGCGAAGACCTTGAAAGTCTGCAGCCCTCTGTGATCCCATCCATCATTTTTTCCTCAGTTAAAATATCCTGCAGTCGCCGGAAATTATTTATGAAACTACGACTTCCCTTTTGGCTGCGGATCCGTGTCGGGGGACATCATAACCTGACACGTTGCTCCATCACTGTTATCCTGCATATCAGCCAACCAAACTGGTCTACCAACGAGCTTAATGAGTAGGAAAATATTCAAATAACTTTTCCTATCTTTTGATTTCCCAAATGGCATTCAAAGTCTGCTTCTAAAGTACACACAAATGCCCACTGAGACTTCTCTGAATGAAGCTAAACTCGTGGGCCTGTACTGGAAGGCTACCAGCAGAAATAAAATGTGTTTATACCGACTGAAATGTCACATGTAGAAAATTACTCTAGAAAAACATTTTACTCAAAAGGACACACATAGGTTACTCCCCCCATTTTATACAATGACCTGCACTTAAAAAAGCTCGGCAGATGTCTTGAGTGTTTTCCCTATTTTTCAGTCTGTATTTTCAGGCTTTCATCAGGAAAGTGCTCATCTCGTGCTGAATAATAAGAGCGTGCAAATAAGAGGGGACAGTCACTTGTGAATCAGAGCTGCCTGCATGGAGACGAGGTGCTATAAAACAAGCTTGTTAGATCGAAAACATACACAGTCATAACATAACCATGGATATTAAGACAAAAGGAATAGATTTAAGAACAAAACTTCAGTTGAAAAGAGTAGGAAAACAGGACATTTGTGCAAGGAAGTAGTGTGAGCACGAGGGGCAGGTATTGAGGTGTCAAATGGTTTGGGTAATTAGGATTGGTCAACACAGGTGCAGGTACACTCGGGCACAAAGAAGGGACACCTGGTTACAAACCTATCGTCTAGGGTGTGCATGTCTTCTAAATGTGCTGCCAATGGCTACTCTGTGTCATCCCCCAGTAGCCTGCCGCTCTCCAGATCAGTAGATAAGGAGGTGCCGGAGGAGGAGGTGGAGCCGCGCCGCTGGAACTGCCGGGACTGAACCCCGTAAAAGAAACAAAAGGCCTGACGCAAAGCATGCATGGAGAAAAAAAAAAGAATGAAGGGAGGAAAAACATAGAAGAGATCAAAACGGATACACGAATGAAAAGTGTAAAAATGTGACAAAGAAAAGAAAAAAACACAGCAATGCAAGACGCAAAACGAGGCAGAGCAAAAGAAACTTATCACGCGGATGCTCTTTCGTTACAGTGTGGAAAGGAAAGTAGCAGACGCAACACATGCTTCCCCTGAAGAATACTAATAATTGGTACATTTTCCTTTTTATTTGTGCCGCTTGACGAGCAAACATCGCACGAGAATCACTAAAATGAGGAACCGAAACATGTAAAGTCAGGCATAATCCAGTGCTGGTGACACACTTTTGGGTACATGAGAAAGAATTAGGTTACGCAACAGAGTCATTTGGAGCTGCAAACTCAGCACTTCTTTACTACATTCAACACACTGTTTACTGTGTAGGACTGGCAGGAACTGATAAGTCATAAATCCATCCAGAAAGTGCAAATATGCTTCTGTGTAAATTAATTTGGATGAAGCAAACGACATCTAACAAACACTAAAAAATATTAATGAGTCACTAAAAAGAGAAAATAAAATGTTGCTTGTCCTCAGTCTAAATGAGCATAAGTATTCTCATTTCTTACAATACAAATCAATTAAACCACCTCCTTCCTTAGATTAAAAAAACAAAAAACAAAAAATTTCATTACAGCTGCCAGCTCCCTCGGAGCGGAATGACCTTTAATTCAGTCATTTGTCATGATCACTCAGCAGAAGAACAGCAATAACTTCCCCTCACTCACCTCCTCTATGTCGGCGTTCCTGCGGGCTTTGTAGATGAACTCTCCTATTGCCACGAACACAGAGAGGACCAGACCGGCAGCCAAGACGATGAAGATACCGCCGATGTTTTCCACGCCCAGAGCGTTGGCTTCCTTGTTGTCCTCCTCCGGACAGCCGTTGCCTCGCCACCATTTCTCCTTCATCATGTGCAGCTTCCCTTCCTCCTGTAGCTGGAGGATGGCAATGGTCACTTTATCCCTGTACGGAGAACCTGGGGGTGGGAGAGGACAAAAATGAAACACATCACGTACTGACAAAAGAATTCATGTGTTGATACTTGGGCCGCATTTCCATTGCAGCAACATTCCCAAGGGCTTAGGAAGCTTAGGAGGAACTCATAAGCTTTTTCTTCTGCAGGGAACAGGGTCTACATTAAGTTCAGAGGAGAAGTCCCTAGTTGGGGGGATTAAAATTTCCAAAAGTACAAGAATTTGAGAATTTCTGACAAAACATGGCAGCACTGCTGAGGCACCCCTCTGTTAAGTTTGTTTACGAAGTGAACCATAAGCATATTTTACTATGAAATGTCATCATTTGCAAGATCAGAATTAACTGTAGACAACATTACTCTTCATGAATCTCGAACTTTGCTGACTTTGCCGAGTTGTATAAAGGTGCATTTCATCTGGTCACCTGTCGCTATAATTTCTGGGGAAACATCAGATGATACGTCACAGTGCGAGGAAGGAAGTCATCAAGCGTGACTGAAGGTACAGCGAATAAAACTTCAAAACATTACCTCGTCTGAGAAAATTTCACAAAGACAGATCTATATCATAGATGGAGGACGTTTAACAGTGAAGACAACAACTCCCATGATCCCACACTGAGTCAAGATGTGATCAAACTGCATCTTTTGCTTGGGCTGTTTTGATTGCGGGACTCCCTGCAGTGAAAATGACACAGTGTGTGTAAAATACGATATACAAGCTGGGAATTGCTTTTATCTGAACCGATATCACAACTTTGGTATCTTCCGCCGTAGCCTAAGGTTAATTTGCAAAATAAATCCTCATGAATAAACTCGCTGACACGGAAACATATGATGGAGAAGACTGCTGAGAAAGAAGAGGGCTACCGTCACCAGCTGGAAGCAGACCAGACTTCAGACGAGATGGATAGGTTCAAGAAGTTGAAGCAATTAACGCACTTTCAACAGGTTTGACGAGAAGACGACTCCTCAAGGGCATTCTCCTCCGCGATCCGCCAATGACCTCCAACAGACTCATTTGTCAGCTCAGCTCTGCTCGGCCCAGGCACAGCTGCTTCTGCCCCGGGGGTATCAGCTTTGGGGTGCTATCAGCTGTGTTAAGCTGTTGAGCACATCTTTAACCTAAACCTGAACCTGTACAGAGTCTCTGTGTTGTTGACAACATCCCGCCAAACACACCAAACAACAAAAAAGTACTGAAGTTATAGAGGATTTTTTTCCAAGGGTTTTTAATGCCACACCGCCCGACCTGCTCTGGACTACGCTCATCGGCACGTACAGGCAGATGCTCTCATTAGTGTCACAGATTCAAAATGATCAGCCACAGTGTGTAACAGGTAACATCACAGGTGTCGTTGCTCTTGCACTCCCTTTCACATTTCTGCCCTTAACTAGCTTGCACCAGCACAGGAAAAAGAAGCTGCATTCAGACAAATGATGTGGACTGAACCACCTGCAGCTCGACATCAAACCGGACTGGAATAGCAACACCAGCGGCCCCTCTGCGAGAAGGGTCAGCGCCGACTTAACTTTCTGAGGAGGATCTGCTCATTTGCTCAACTGTAGTTCTGTGCTTCACATATTCCCTCCGTTCTGCGGCGGCCGTCATTATATCGCACACAGCTGTGTTCGGTGGCAGCAGGGGCGAGAGCAGCCGACAAACCTAAGACAAGCTCATCAGGATGGTTGGCTGAGCAGAGGTCTGTCCAACTACAGAGGTTCATTGGCGATGCCTCTCGCCCCCGGTATGCCACCCTCATGTCATGTAGAGGTGAAAGGCATTGCCAGTGATCTCCTGCTTAAATCCTCCAGGAAGTGCTTTGTTTCAGTGGCCTGTGACTGAACAACTTCTCCCTCTGCTGCTGGGAGGAGAGGCTTACAACCTTTGAATTTTGACTTTTGTTTTACGTTACATTTTCCTTAAATATAATTAAATTCAGATTTAGACTTTTTGGAATTACTGCACCGCTCTCTATTGTATATTGCATGACTTATCCTTTGTACAACAACTTTTTTTCTGTGACTACAATCTTTATTTATGCCATATCTTACCTAAGAATAGAGGGGGCAAAAGAGGCAATAATTGTAATAAATGTATTTAATGTCTACTAGACTACATTTTTAAGATATACTGTTGAATTGTAAACATTAAAACCCAAAGAAATTTGTAATATTTCTCAAGGTGAAGGTTTCATTTGGTCGCTTGTAACTTCCAGGGCCAAGTCAGAGAGTGAGGAAGGAAATTGGCTAAACGTGACTAAAACATAACGTGACTAAAACCTTAAAGGTAGATTATGTAGTTTTATGTTTTATTTATATTGGGCGGACCCTGCCACCTTTCTAGCTTCAAACAGTGTTCTTGGGACCTTATTCTCCTCTGATAAGAGCTTGTTTATTCAGTTATGGAAAAAAATACCTATTTCTGAATTCATGTAATTACTTCATTAATATTGTAAATCTTAAAATTTTGAATTTGAATTTCTTTCCCCAAAACTATATACTGCTTCAACTACATCTCCTTTCCTTTCATTATTTTGATTAAAGGACCCATAGTGGCAGAAATTACATAATGTTTTTAATATAATTAATATAAAGTATGCTGTATAAATATCATAGATACTGACAGCCAGATCTCATAGTAATTACAGAAATCAATATTTAAATGTATGCCCTGTACTTGGCAGCTTCTAGGCATAGATGTGAGCAACTTAAGTAGGTGTGGAGAGATGTTCTTGGCTTTTTGGTTGTGCTCAACAAAACTAAACAAAAGAAAAAATAATTGGGCTCAGTCAGACAGTTCACAAGGGGAATATTTTAAGACAAATTACAACAAAATAAAAGACTAACAACAGGAGGAGGAGGAAGAGAGAAAAAAACACATGAGAGACCCAGCAGTACCGGCTGCAAACACGCCCCAGCGGTTTGACTTGCTTCCAATTTAAGTTCTCAATCCAAAAAACTGGCCTGAAACCTTACATGAACATTTGCAGTCAACAGCTGGCAGGCTGTTCTGATGGAAGTGCATTTGCCTGTTGAGGATAGATACAGGACAGCAGCGCTGTACTTGAACTCTTGAAGAATGAAAATGCTAATTCCAACTAAATAAAAATGTGTATCTCGGTGCAAAGCCTCCAATTGTCAGAAGTGCATTTCAGCGCAGCTTAATATTCTGCTTGAGGAATGTGATTTGTGCAGTTTATACTCAGAGGCTATACTGTTAGTTTGCATTGAATGCACAAAAGTTTACCTGACCATTGAAGAGTCTTGCGTTACACGACAAGTTGAGACAACACTAAACATTTTTTCTAAACCTACAATGCTAATTATTCTTTGCAACAAGTTTTGTTTTTTATTACTTGTTGCAGGTTTTGAAAGACATTTAAACAAGTGTTAGGTATGAATGTGTTTTCTTGATCAGCTCTTCATTCTCCACTCACAAAGACAGCGGTATTATAAAACCTACAGTATTATCTGCTTCATCTCCATCTTATTCTTCTTACCAATAGGTGTTCCCACTCCGTAACCCTTGGAGTCAATGAGACCTCCGATCTGCGTGAGGTTGCAGTTTCTCTGGCTGATGTACTCGATGCTGGTGGACTCCATCAACATGGCATAGTCTGTTGTCAGGACCCGGGTGATGCCTTCCCTGTTGTTCTTAACCAATGCGGTGTTCTTCCTGCTGCTCATAAACGCCCACATCTTCTCGTAGGTGGAGATCTTTGATTTCTGCCAGAAGGGCCAAGGAAAAGTTGGTGAGAACTTTCATTCATTAGTACTCAACACATGTACTTTAATACTTTAAATACTCCCGATAATCATAAACAGATCTAAGTTTAACAGCAGGGTGTGTGGGACTATCTATCTTTCTTTGGTGTGCATATGTGTGTGTTTCTTCTTGCTCAGTCAGAGAAAATGGGACAGCTGTGGTCTTAATCTCCTCCAGCTGATTCAATTTGTTCGAGCCATCAACACAGCCTGCTTCTTCCTATCCAGGCAGCCGTAATCACTGGCTGCAATCTGGGAGGATAAAGCCCTGCATGGATCACCCCTGCTGAGCCACCAGGATGCAAGGAGAGTGAGTGGCGGTGGGGGGAAGGAAGTGACAGCCCTGCCTGAGGACATTGCTACTGCGATACGTTATATAATACGAGGTAAAAAGTTGGTATATGTTTAAATTCAACCCGGACGACCCAAAGCACACGTAGTCTCAATACACAT
Organism: Spondyliosoma cantharus; assembly: GCA_900302685.1. NCBI lineage: Eukaryota > Metazoa > Chordata > Actinopteri > Spariformes > Sparidae > Spondyliosoma > Spondyliosoma cantharus. The sequence goes on from OMLP01018818.1 coordinate 14,602, forward strand.
CTTCCCAACTTCCCATCATATACTTACCTCTTTCATTAGAGGAAACATAGCCTTTTTTTTCTGACTCTGACTTAAGTGGATTTTTTTTTTTCATTCATTGGATGTTTGGCAAAAATACAGGATGATTGGGAGAGCAGCTGAGGGAACCCTCATGACCCTGATTTAATGGAAGTGAAGGTACTCTACTACTGACTCATACTCACATCTATGTTTTGTAATATCATTCAGAATCCTAGACAGGAGTAAACAACAAATCTATCTGGGATACATAGAATAGCACACCCTGCTGAGACTATTGGATCCAGTGGGTGGATATTAATATTGGTTTATTTGGTAGTGACAAACCTGAGCTGCTTACGTTATACTGTAGCTAGAAGTCCCGTATACATTGCATCGGTTGCATTTCAATCAGATGTAGGAATGTCTACAGGTACTGTCCCTGTCAAATATACTGATGAATAAATGATCTATTTAAATACAAACACATAGCATAGCCTGAACCCATAATTTTTTATTACAGGAATAATTATAGAGCTTCAAC
>OMLP01018818.1:26614-58265 GCA_900302685.1 Spondyliosoma cantharus
CTCTCTCTCTCACACACACGCACACACACACACACACACACACACACACACACACACACACACACACACACACACACACAAGCCTTAATGGAATGAATCAGCCAGTATGGAAGCAGCATGAGAGTGGTGTAATTGGCTGTTCCCGGCCTCTGCGCTCACCCTGGCAGTGCCGTCCTCTTTGAGGCTGATGATGTCCAAATCAAAGTCTCTCCTCAGGCCGTCCGTCTTATTAAGAACAATGTGCCCTGTCAGCCCGTCCCACTGTGCCTAGGGAGAACAGATGCAGAGGGAGAGAGAGAGAAGTGGGAGACAGTCTCAAAGGCCGACTGAATTCAGCACAGGAGTTTCAGCTGTGAGGCAGAGTCAGGCCCCTGGAGGAGAAGTGAAGGGGAACCAGAGGCAGCCGGAAGAAGCGCGTGTTGACAGACAGCTGGAGGACTCGCTGGGGCACTTCAGGTGAAAACTGAGCGATGTGTGCGGGTTGTTCAGCGGTACCGTCTCCATACGCATGAAAGTTCGTGCTCGCGATTGCTACCATCTACATTTGCGTCATTTTCACATCTGTATACTGCAGCATTCACAGGTCATCCAACCTGCGGACCAAGCTGCAACCTCCGTGGCTGAATTTGAAGCCAACACAGTTTCTCGAATGGACACCAATATTAAAATCCCCAACTTTACAAACAAAATAAACAATTTTACAGCCTGGTGCTACAAACAGTTTTGGTCTCTATAGTAAATTTCGACATTCATGACCAACTGTATCAAATGATGCCGATTTAATTTATATCACTTACTTTTTTGAACTATATTATGGTTAAAGTTACATGTGATTAAAGATCTAGTCGTTTTGAGTAAAAGCTAGCTTCTAGCACTCTGGCTAGTAGTCAGCAGCCAGGCTTCATGTGCCACCTCAGCTTCACCCATGTTTCACTTATTTTCCCATTTTTGGATTAGTCGAAAGGTTTTGGATTTGGTCCAGTAGATCGCCTTATTGTAATCCTTTGGGGCAACTCCGACTGTCAAAATAACGTGTTTTTTGAGTTGGTTATTTTTATTGCATAATAACGTGAAAGAAACAAATCCTCAGAAGCCTTGCTTTTATGTATATCTCAGTAGATGTGAGTTGTTGAGTTGGAGAGCGGAGATTGGAGTTTTGACCTTGAGGAACTGTGGATAAGAATATATCTCCAAAGTCATGGCTGCCATATAACCGATTTTGACAACAACTGTAACGAAAGTGACATAATTCACCAATTTCTTCTTTTTGACGTGAATCAAAAAACATATTCTCTTCTCCGTTGCTTGATACTGAGAGAGAGCAACAGAGGTACACATTAGCATATATTCAAACATGAGTCGTGCCATGTTACATATCAAGCCACCGCTACCTTATTAATGCTGAGTATTAGGTTGAATTTATGTATCACTGAAAGCCAGATATCCCCTTGGAACAAGAGCGTCTTAAACAAGTGGAGCCGAACAAGTGGAATTCGTTATCAAGGCTACAATGAGGCTATTACACAGTCACAGGCATAGCACAAAGAAAATTAAGTTTAGTTCTCATGTAAAAAAAAAAATCGAAAAATAGATTTCTCGTCTCGTCTCTCTCAATTCCGGACAGCCAGAAGGAAGTTCTCCATGACAGGAAATTAATGAGTCTTCCTGCATCATTTTTCTTAGTGAAGAATTATTTGTTGCTGTCGAGCCATTTTGAAGAAGTGGTATCTATAAAAAGGAACTTTAAAATGATTGGCAAAAACACGTTTTCCTGGTGCGAACCATTGAAATCCATGATATTAACCTCTCTTCTGTGTTTTCTGTCATGAAATGATGTGCATTCAATAACAAAAATGTGTCCACAGACATTTAAAACACAATATAAAACTGAATACTGTCTACTACAATAGCTCGGGGAGAGAAAGAGAACCAGATTTAATTTCAGCCACTGAAACGAAAGCTGCGGCCTCATTTTCTGTGTCTCTTGTCAGAAATGCTTTTTAATCGAGTGCCGTGCCGAGAGACATATCCCTGGTTCTAGCAGTCAAAGAGGTTCTTATCAAGTGATGAATAGCACAGGAGGACAGATGCTTCAAAGGATGGGCAGTGGCAAACAAAATGAAAAAAGCCGGAGAGGAGAGAGATGCTGAGATGCAAAGAAAAAGGGAGAGGAGAGGAAAATATGAGTAAGGGGATTGAATGATAATGTTCCACCCTCCATGGCAGGCAACGGTCCTCTGCTGGATTTAAGACTTAAGAGATCAAAACACTCGTGCATCAAAGGCCTCATTTCTGTCTGTAGGCATCCACGTCTGACAGCCGGGCCGGGCCACATGCTTGCAACTTATAAGTACATAAATACCGTACATTTTCACGTTGTGTACTCTCAGAAGCAAAGCGGGCCTGTCAGAGGGGACCAATTAAGTAACATAACACATGAAATGATCTGACATCCAGTTTTGGTGAATCTGCAAGAGACACGCGCTTACATGAAGGATCTTGCGCCGAAATCATCAAAAATGCATGGCAGGTCAAGCTAAAAAAGCAACAGGAGCCTCTCAAGTCATGCCGGTGATGTAACAGAGGCTTCGGCTCTCTGCGACTCTGACACTGACCTCTTTGAAGAGGTTCATGAAGCGCGGGCCAAAGCGCCAGGGTTTGTGGCGGTGACACTGCAGGGAGCTGACGGTCATCTGAGTGGCCCGCTGGGACGCGACGGCCACCATGAACACTGCGTCGTACATCAAGGCCGCGTCTGTCTGCGGAGGAGCCAGCGGGAGGAAGAGCGTTGATCAGGATCTCACACTACACTCAAAAAACCCCCACATCAAGTACACAACTACACAACACAGTAAGATATTCAGACGAAAAGGCAATGAAATAAAACTTTAACAGCTATTCAAGGAAGATTGTGCCATTCGAAAGGTAAACAGGATATGGTATAAATATAATGATGGAACGAATATAACTCAGGATTACAGCTTTAACAGTCAAATCACACTGAAGGACGGCTCTTAAATAGGTTTACAAGCTAGCAGATGTTTGCCGTTTACAATTGTGTGCAAATGTGCAGGCAGCATGCAAATGTGCATCACTGGCTTTCGGCAGAGCAGGTGTTTGTATTGTTAGTGCTCTGTAGTAAGAAATAAAAGCACAGGGCTTACAGTCATGATCCCATCCATCAGGCCACTCTCTTGTTTGGGCCCCTGCAGTCTTTCCATGGCCCACTTGTCCATTGTGGAGGCCACACCGGGGTCATCGACGTTCAGCAGTCTGAAGCCCGTCATGTTGACCCCGCTGTAGCGGTACGGCTCCAAGTCCAAGGCAAACAAATCCTGTCGAGAAAAGGGAAGCAGAGAGATTGAAGCTGTGGTTACGGGTGTCACTTTATCAGCTTTTTTATTTGTGATGATGATCTTCACCAGCAGTGGATTTACAAGACGAGTTTAAGGCCAAAATGAGCTTGGTTTTTCCCATACAACAACCTTAACCGTGCATTTTTTGCTCACCAAAGTCGTGAAAAAGAAATGGTAGTACTCAGTCATCATTCCCATTGAGGAAAGCTGCAAAAGGAAATGAGGAAAGCAATAAGAGAAAATGCCAGGCCATAATCGGTTAATTTATTTTGTGACATTCAAGACGGCTGGTGCCTCTTTACACAAATAAGAACAGAAATGATTAACGAATCTAGCCTTAGTTACAAACCAAACAAACGTGTGGTTTAACATAGGGGTGCATTAAAATGACACTTTTCCCTCCGTTAAGGATGTTGGAATTAATGCACACAAGAATAGCTGCAATAACAGCACTTCTGTTTCAAATTCATCACATATGATACTTTACCTTATAAGTTAAATTAGCTTTTTTTCCAAAGAGAAACAAGATGGTAAACAAGATGTGGGCCATTTCATAATATGTCAACAATAAAGGAAATGCTATTTCATCCTGAACATCAACAACTTTTCTTTATCATATCCTTAAATGGTAATATAAGAATATAAGCCTTCATAAACAAGGTAATTTAAATTGAGCCATTAAAGGTGTTGTTCCCAAAGGACTTGTAAATGTGTTGTGAAATCAGCAAAACCAACTAATTAAAAGGCACTTAGATCGGTCCCTGTACAAACCTGCTTAAGGAGCTCCGCGGCCATGCGATAGGAGCAGTCAAAGAGAATAAAAAATTCCTTGTCTTTCTTCAGTTCTTTGAGCAGCGGTCGGGCATCTTGGTTACCCGGGGTCAGCTGGCGGATCTTGATCTTCAGGTTGAACTTTGCCGGAGCCTTGATCAACTCCTGCATCCGCATCAGACCTAAAATAATTACAAATTAGACAAGGTTGTTTTTTTGTTTTTTCTCCTTCTCCGCTGCAGGAAGGACATAGGACAGGGTCAGAAGAACTTGGACCACTATCCTTTAACTGAGAGATGTGCTACTGCATCACCCTACTGGCCAACTTCTTGCTTAAATTCTTACATCTTCTTCTCAGAGTTTCCTTCTTTGTTTTTAAAAACCTCAAACACACACCAGATTTCTACAGTCTGTACATGTCACCCAACATTCCTGCGTTCCTGTACGTTGTGTGCGCACGAAAAAAAACGGTGTGTAATTGTTCAGGTGTGTCTCCGTGTGACATTTCGGGAAAATAAAAAATCTGATCAAATTAAAAAAGGCTTGAAAAAATCTATAAACTATGACATTTCGGCAGCAGCATTTCGTATTCTCCAGGTCGCTTCTACATGGGACTCGGCTAGATTTTCTGGCCGTCAGCGTTGTGGTTTGGCTTAAAGTCAGAGGGCAGGGAACACTGGCAGCTGTTCGATGCGAGCCACTCGTGCCCTGTCACAGATTGGGTTCACTGGCCGACACGAGAAAGGTGACTGTCGCAGGCGGTGGGATTGCATCTTGTGCGTAATTAGAACCCTGACATATGAATACGTTGTAAGGTCCAGAAGACACAAGGCAGCACTTTTTGACCTCTTCCGCTTCTCAGTTCTTCACTTTTAAATGTCATCCACTGTTATGGCTGATATGATGCGGAGGAGAATAACAGGGTTAGGGAAGCAAAATGCCATCTACAGTAAATTATTATTGCAGATATACAAAAAAAAACAAAAATGCTGAATTCCAAATCCAACAGATAATCTGGGATTTGTTCCTGGTCTATATCACTACAGTATATCAGTTATGGAATGACAGCTTTCTGTCCTGAATTGTTCTAATGAAGCTCCAGTCAAATAAGCCCCTCTGTCTGTTTGATCCTCATATTCACATGAGGATGACTTATTTTTCCTTAAAAAAACGCCCTGCTTTAACTCAGTTTGATTCCACTTTTCTTCTGCAAATCTGTTTTCATTACAACATAAAAAGGCTGACTAAATCCTGCGGGTTTACCTTCCATTGTCTGTTTTAAGGAACCAGTTTTGCTTTAACAATTGTGAAAGTCACAATGGCAATCTGACCAATTTTAAAAGAACAGTTTGGCCCTACCCGTGCTGTCCTCGTAGACCACCGTCAGCTTCCTCCATTTGAAGAAAGTCACTACGTCCAGGATGGCCCTGGCGATGGCGGTGTACTCGGGGAACAGGTTGATGAAGAAGGTGTCCTTGTTGTCCACTGACGGGTGTTTCCAGCGGGTCTGTATGTGGGGGACCTCCAGGGCGTTGCAGATGGACTGGACAGCGCTGACCGAGGAGCTGTGAGAAGGACCGAACACGGCAACCACCCCGAGGGCCAGCTGGTCACACACTGGTGGCAAAGAAGAACAGAAGTTGAATACAGGTTTGATTGACTTGAAGGGACATCTTGTCAGCTACTCTGAGGGCTGCACTTAAGTATAATTTTGAGGTACTTCACCACTACATGTCAGAGGGAACCACTGTACTTTTTTCATTCCATTCATCTGACACTTAGAGCTACTAGTTACTTATAACATTGAAAAGATAGCATATGCTTTTATGATATAATACAATAGCTACTATAATACTGATCTACCTGGTGATAGGCTGTATAAAGTATAAAAACTGGCCACACACTGACTACAACAATATTAAAATGTATATATTAGCAATAAAAACAGAAAATCTTCTTGCTGATAATACTTCTGTCCTTTAACTTCAGTAACATTTTGAACTTTTAGCCTAACACGTTAGCGACTATTTACATTTTAGACCGTGATATTTCTGCTTTAACTTAAGAAAAACTTATACCAATGTTTGCGGCATTTAAAACAGCAGGGACAGTTTGGTCGCGGACAACTTAACTATCTTTCCATTTTACCTTTTACTTATTGCTTTTGTCTTTTGAGACAAACATGGATTTCTTATGATCACTGATAGCCTAACGCTAACGCTAGCTAACGTCACTCAAAGATAGCATATTAGTGACGTTAGCTAGTCAAGCTTCAGACAATTCACGTGAGCAGCAGTCACTGTCAGTGGTAAGTAAATACACCTTTTCCATTGGTAAGTTTTTAGTCCCTCATTTATGGAATTAAATACATAAATTCTACGATTTTTGGATAACTTAAAAGTTGTGTTTCCTTACCTTTGATAGATGCTATTTATCTCCTTTAGGCTAATCAGTAATTAAGCTAGGCTATGCTAATCAATTATATAAACGCAAACTAGCATGCCAAATGTAGGTTGGAGACCTTAAACTTAACATGAATGAAGTTGTCACACACTGTAAGGTAAAAGAAAATGGCAAAATAAGCTATCCCAAGTATTGCCTTAAAATTATAGCCACTCTAAGTTCTCATTTTCTTTTTATTCTGGAAGTGCTAGCTTAACTTTTTCAGAGAGCTTGCACGTACACAAAGGACACAGAAATGATTTAACGTTTGCCGACTTAGCAAGCTAGGAAATATATATATATCATTAAATTCCACTAATGAAAACATAACTATGAATATTATATCCAAGTTCTCTCAATATCATATTCCGTTCCTGCCCCTTAAATCCCCCTCAATCCTAAACAATGGACCATTAACTTTTTGAGAGTTTTATATCCAGTAGGCACACATGAAGGATTCAGGTGATTAACATTATGTTGTCATCACTGAGCATGGCTAGGAGATGTATTATCTGTATTCTTCTAATGAAAACATAGTCATGAATCTTAAATTCCATTTCTCTCACTGTTATATTCCATTTCTGCCCTTAAATCCCCCTCGTTCCTACACGCTGGGCCATTAACTTTTTCAGAGCAGTTATCTATCCATAAAGGACACATGAATAATTTAGGTGATTATGTTGTTATGGCCTTAGCATAGCTATAATAATAATTTCCCCACCTCTTCTCGAAGCCTCGAAGCCATCGAACAGGTTGATCCTCTGAATGTCGTAGGTGAGAGTGGTGTTGGGCATCAGGGTCTTGTTGCGGTTTATGTTATTGACAGCGAACTTGAACGCCAGCTCGTCCATGCTCACCAACTCGCTCTCCCGGGTCTCAAAAATACCACCTGGATGGAGGGGAGAAAAAAAAGACAAAGAGACCGCCTGTCAGTGCTAATGTGAACAAACACTGTCGCTGCAGCCGTCTCTGTGATAACGGAGTGATTCAGTGCTCCTGTGAGGGGTTGTAAATTCTGCCACATTTGGTTAACATTAAATGAGAGCCTTTCAAAATGCCACACAAACTCGACGAAGCAAGGCGGTCGATTTGGCTGTCAGATTTGTCATTTTGCCATTTACTGTGTCACCCCGCAAGCATCTTGTAGTATTATCATTGTGGGTTAGTAAACGCTGCACACTGGATATTGAAAAACTCCTGATGACAGATATAAGTGGAACATAAAAGCGCTTGACGAAGTGAAATAGGATCAAATAGAACATTTTAAAAAGTTGGTAATTATGTCTCCCCATCATTGACCTTGTGATTCAAATCAAACATGTTTTATCTGCCACTGCACGCTGCACCCACTCTGCAACTAAGAGCACTGGTGAATGTGCTTATATTTTATTAAATACCAGAAAATACTAACACAGGAAATGACATCAAGGCCTCCGTGATAGGTCTGCACAATGTGTTGTTTCAGCATCAGCATTGCAATGTGCGCATGCGCAATAGTCCAAGTAGAGTCCGACCAGTATTGACTTAACGCAGATGTATTGGTATTGGCGCACACGTTACAATATGATAATTAGTGGGTTAAAATGATGACAATTCAAATGAAGTGCTTTAAGTGCTCCTATCTTTTTTTGGACATTGAAATTCATTGTTAAACTGTGCAATATCCTTCCTTCCATGAGGTTCATATCTTTTTCACAGGCGTTTGATAACCACGTTTTAGGGATCATCAAAATAATTTTTTTAAAAAAGTCTCTTCACGTATTCTGTGTATATCAGAAAATCAGCCGATATATCGATATTGAAATTCTTTTTTTACTCTCATGTCAAGTTGAAGACAAGTTGAATACATCATGCGCCAACTTCTGCTCCAAAAATCCAGGGTTCTTGGATACATAGGAGTTTGCTGCTTGAGAGTGGAATGCTGCTTTTAGAGTCACAGCAAAATCACCAATTACAATCAGTTTATTAAACAATGCAGGGTCTCCTTGGGTTGTTTCACAAAATGCACTCCCCCGCAACATCATCCCGATTAATTGAGAAGGATTAGACACTGCGATATGTATAGTCTATCTCAGAAAGCCAAAATCCTTTTTTCGGCCAATATCCCAATTACAAACAGCCCTGTCGACCACTTCACTTTCTTTGATACTAGAAGAACCACTTTCTAATGACGCATTCTTTATGAACGTTTTTTTAAAGTGAAACTCATTAAGTGGATTGCAAGTTACTGTATCTATAAGCCGATAATAAGAACACATTTTGGTTTTACTTTGCATACCCTTTTCATTTGAATGCGGCTATAAAGCAATACTCCATTTTCTTACTTTTGTCTAAGCCATCATGTCTACATGTTACTAGTTCTAATCAGCATGCCTAATCAATCGAAGGGATTTTTCACAAGCTGTTAACCCAAGAGTTACCAAAAAGAAGTGTTAATCATTAACAGAGGGCATAGGAAACTCATAACCGCTTTGTAAAGGTGTTAGAAAGTGTTACCATGTTATTCCAGACAAGTCGGCGCAGTAAAGATAATGCTTATTGCAGCAGATGATACGTGATAATACAATCTTGGCAGAAAGTCTTTGGCGCTCAGACTCTACGGAGGAGATTTTGTGATTAAGGGCCGTCTGCCCTGAGCAGCAGCATGATAAATCCCCCTGTGGAGTCCAGACACTGGAGGTGGAGGTGGAGGTGGTGGTGGTTGTGGCTGTTGACTCTGCTGAAAACAGTAGACTGATGGAATGATGAAGCTGACTCTGCGAAGCCATGTGGGAACGGCGGGGGGAAGTTCAGGTAGGCTGTGTTACATTGGATGGATGTGACCAGCTGATGTGAACACCTGATATCTTAATTGACAACCCCGGACAAGGACAGGACTGAACGCCAGGACAGCGTGAGAAATAAACTAAAAGGCCTCAGCAGCAGATAAAACTCGGTCTGCATCCCATTCACATAAGCCAGACAGGGACAGGATGCACGAAAAGCAGGTGTGTGAGTCTCCAAAAACCCAGACGAGGTCGACAACATTCGTCGAACGGTACTGACTTAATGAGGGTCAACTCTGACAGTTCTTTTTATGCAAATCAAATCTCCCAGTCATAAACAAAGCCAATAAATACATTATGTCCACGGTAAAAGATAATATTTGTAAGTTCAGTGCCTCTGGCTTTAATATTCTATGAGCGGAGGAATTAATTAGGAATTCCCACAGAAGCATGCAAATGAAGATGAATGTTAAGTGCTCGAAGATGAACAATCAGAATTTGCCTCCAAGACGTTAAGTATTATTCCAGACACCTTTTTTTGTTATCAAAGTGGGGAGAAAGTCATACAGATTCGAAAGGTAGCTGCTCCTCCACTGCTCTGGACTTTAACCGTATGGGGACCAAAGGCCCCACACAACTCGCTGCACGGACCAGCTGTCAGCAGGCTTTCAAGAAAACAATGCCGTTCTGACGGACTTCTGAAATTGCCCCGAAACTCCTCATCAACATTCTGTCATCCGAGCGTGGAAGATGTGAAGCGTGGACTCGGAGGCAAGATGAAATGGGAAGTATGGCGTAATTGCTCCCACAATGTGAAAGGGCAGGAACTAAAAAGGCTTTAAGAGCTTCTCGCGGAGGTTCGAATGGAGGAGTCACATCACTCAAGACGGACGGCAAAAGCAAAAAAAAAGAATCGATGGACGAAGTATTGTCAGTCTTGTAGTGACATTTCTCAGGTTGGTTTTCCTCGGCATGAAAGTGCAACCTTGTTGCCTCCCCTCACTTATCCTGCAGCCGTTTGCTCGGAACTGAATCCAATTATGACCATTTTGGTCTGTTTGCTCACTTCTGCTTCCTGTCTCTTCTGCTGCTATCAAAATAATGGCGACGACTTCACCAGGTTATACTTTTCTTCTTTTTTTTTTAAGCATACGAAAGTTTTACGCTCGCTCTGAAATTATGTGTCAGAAGTGTAACACGGAACAAAAGAGTTCCAGTGCAAAGACTACAAACATGCAGGGGGGAGTCTTTTGAGGCTTCCTGACACCACCACACATTTGAGCACACGACACGAAACACAATCGCTCAGAAGAAATGAAATGAAATCCCTGTAAATGCAACAGCCGCCAATTAGCAATTATAATCAAGAGCCATTACGCCATTAACATGAAATTGTCGTTTTCTTCTGCAATTACCGTGATCGGCAGGTACATAGCTGTAATTGGAGGGAAAACTGGGCCATAAAAATGTGGATTATGTGTTACAGTAGAGCAGATGGATGCGAGTAGATTTATCCGCCTGCTGTGGTGGGAGGACAAAAACATAAAACAAGACGCTGAACAACGAATCCGAGCTTTGTGCCAACCTGTCGTGCAAAAAACCTGATCAATCTCTTCACCGACGCGCCGGTTGAGCTTGTGTGTGTGCGCGTGCATGGTAGAATCTCACGCCACCCATCCGTCACTTCCCTATTTAATTACAAACAATTACGTCTTACGCTCGTCATCCGCCATAATTCCTTGAGCTCTACGCTCTATTGTGACTGCGGCAGTCATAAAAAATTGCATTTTATTTATTTTATTTTTTTAAAGCAAGGTTTTTTTTTTCATCCTCCCTTGCAAATGAATTGACGCACAATCGGAGCTCTAAAAGCATCCATTCAGCTTCAAAATAATGAGGAATAATTTGCCTTCAGGAACAGACATCAGTCTGACTTACGAGACAGCACAAATGAGCGTTAAAAGTTTCAGGCGACCCCGCGAGACTCGGTAAATGCCTTTTAACATGCGGCTGGGGTTTCGCAGGTAGATTTCATCTGCATAAAATATAAGCACACTCAAGCTGCTTAAAAACACAAGGGCAGCTCATTACGGTCAACTGAGGACAGGCGTAAACAAGTCTTTCCATTTGCGTCAGCGGTGATTAATGTCTGTGTGAGATCTGTGTTATCTAACAATGCTTTATGGTATTTGTCCTTTTTCAAACAAATGGTTTGTGACTCGCAGAGCAGGTGTTGGCTAACCTGCCATTTGCACTCACATATGTGCGCATATATAACATATAGAGGGAGGTTTAATTATGCTGTGTTGCACGTCGCCTTTTTCTTCGTTAAAGCAATCAGACTCTCTCAGTTCTGGAGATTTACACATTTTTGATTAAAGATTAATTAATCAAAAGGTTTTTTTTTTTCTCTCCCCCAATTATTGTATCAGCATGTTCCACTTATTTTCATACTTTCAACAAGAGGAGGAAAGTTTTTTTTTTTTTGGGGGGGGAGACCAAGACAATACAAGACAAATCTTTTCTTCTTCATATTGGACTCTGTGACCTCCAAATGGTGGAAAAAAGACATCACGATTCACCTTTTATTTCAGTGGAGGGCGACACAAACTGCCACTCAGTACCTGTGGCAGTACAAATCTTCCTAACAGCTCTGAACGATCACTGAGCTGGACATGTGAAGAGAGTTCTCCTTTTTGTTGACGGTGGGAAACTAATACCATCTGCGTCTCTCTCTGAAAACAAGGCTCGATGTGCACTTTGGAGAGGCAATGCAGCCGCAGGCAGGAGGAAATGCATCCGGAAGGGTTCAATTAAAAAAATAAACAAATAAATGTGGGTCTCAGGTGTCAAACTGAACGATATTTCACTGCACTATGGTTGAAAACACCAAACATGGGGGAAACATTTTGTTCCCTGACAACAAACCAAGGGAGCCGTACAAATGGCAAACAAGGCAAGCGTGCAATCAGAAATGCCAGATTAGAGAAAAAAGGAAAACCGAGACACAAATAACTCAAACGGACCGCAAGGGGACGAAAAGGAGCATTTCTAACGGTGAGAATGATGCACGTGATGAATCGTTTTATACAAAATCGAGAATATACAAGGCTTTGGGAAAAAATAGGTTTAAGTCTAAACCGTGGCATTTTGACAGAATCACATCAACTTATTACAGCCAAAACAGAAAATTTGTCATCCACAAAACATTTCCGGAGCTTCACAACTAGACAGCGACGCAGCATTCTCCTAAACAACTGAGGTAGATGGGGACTCGTTTTAAACGTTAAAAAAACCCTACCTGAAACGGCTCCACACAGCTTGTGCGGCGTAATCCAAGTCTTCACAAGCCCCTTGAGATCTCAGAGTGATTTAAAACTAAATGATTTACACCTTCCTGTCGAGCTTGTGCCCCCACCTTAGCTAACACTCTTAGCTTAGCAGCTACAGTGAAGATTTCAGCTTTAAAACGAGTGGAAGAGAGCTGCATGGAGCCAATTTATGTTTTTTTTTGGTTGGTATTACATTAACATCAGCATTGGGTGAACTTATCCTTTAATATTTAAGAACATGACACCTTTTTTTCCTTTATTACATTAGCACTCAAATGAGAGCCAAAAAAAGGAGTTATTACCTGTAATTTGCAGGTTTTAGAACCGGTTACCATGACAGCGGTACGTGTTAAAGCTGACAAAAAAAAACAAAAAACCCACAGCTTCCTTTCAGGTTCAGTCTCTCTCAGGTTCTGTGCTCACAAGTCAGACAGACACAGGCGCCACTAAATCAGATGGAGAAAAAGGGCGTCTGCAAGTGACAACAGTTTCACTCACCAGCCTGAAATCAATCTGCTCATCACAAGAAAAGAGACTCATGAGACCGCCGGATCAATACACACAAGTGAACGGCAATGTATACCGTGCAGCTCCACGGCGAACTACAGCTCCATCTCCCTCCTCGCAACCAAAAGTCTTGGGTCTCTGCCAGCGTGATAAACGATCCAGCTCCCGAGGCAGCCAATTCCACAGTTTATCCGCGTGTATATATCTTCGACAGAAGTAAGGGCCAACTTTCCAAAACTCTGGCAATTTGGCTAGAGAGAGGTTCATTCATTTTTTTAATGGCCATTTGTTGGAGAGAAAGCAACTAATGAATGAATAAAATTAAGCAGGTACCCTTTTAATAAATGCAGGCCAAGGCTCCGACTTAGCTCGAGCAACTCCTTTTAACAAGAGGAGACACCTCAAGCCAAACTTTGCAGTTCACAGACAGAGATAGCACGTCTGTGTGTGTAAATCCTGTGTGAATTTCGGGGGGGCTTGCGTTGTCCAAGGGTGTCTGGAGCTGAAGCCTGAACTTATTGGTCCTGAATGGTCCTGAATATTAATGTGTGTCCCAGAGCTAAACTCTAGATCAGACACCCCCTGCATGTGCATGTGCAAATGTGAACTTCACAGGCTAAAATGACCAAACGCTGCCGGTGCTAAAAAAGATCTAACACCAAGGCATCATACAGCCTTACAGAAGTCCTCTAATGTTCTGTTTGGGAAAAAAACAAACAAAGTTTGACAAAGACATGTAGGATTATAGCTTATTATATGTAATCAGTATAGGTTAATACAACATGTCTGCTGATAAGTGACAAGAAACTGCGTTAACACATCTCACTGCTGCAGATCCATCGACATAACTTCTGTGTCCTTTTAGCAAGGTCTTTAAAGTTGACCCCCAATCAAAAATGGGTTTATGATTGAATTTCAGTGTGCAGAATGATGCACATGCAGAAGTCGGCAGTAGAAGACTGTTTCCGTATGTAACTGCTCTTCTTAAATTCTTAAATCTGTAAGGTATCATTTGTAAGAAAGTGCCAGAAATCAAACAACTCTAAAACTACAGATGGCAACATAACGCTTCATGCTGCTCAGTACACCCTTCGCTGTAGCTATATTTGGGTGTAGCAACTAAGCTGCCATTGGCAAGTTAGCCGTGGCACTAGGTGGCCCTATGAGCTCACGGGAGTCTGCCCACACTGCGGCCTGAGCTAGCTGGTTAGCATGCTGACTTTGGTAGACATCTTTGCAACACAAGACATAGATGTCTTTGACATAATGTCCTCTATTGTTTCTTCACACTGTTAGTTCATTTCTTTTTTTTTGCCTATAGCCTACAAATTGTTCCTCTAAGATGTACGAACCAACAGGATCTCGGGACTTTGTAACTAGTTTGGAGGCTGATGACGGTCCGATATGTAACTAAGTATGTAACAAATGGACTTTTGAGTGAAGTAGGAGACGTCTAAAAACCAGCAGATCATCTGCATATTGATAGAGTTTCAACAAGGGAGAAGAAATAGCTTGTAAAAGACAGCAAATTTAAATGTCTTTAAACAGATAGAGGGGGTTTTCAGTTTCAGGAATGCCACCCATTGACGGTTTGATTAAAAGGCACCCTATTCTGTCATTTAAAATCAGTTGCCACCTAAAATGTTGGCAGTTTTCTGCAAGTCGTATCTACATTGACATCTGTACGTGTCATAGGCCTTTGTGCAGTGTCGACATTTCGACAAAGCGTGTCACATCACAATCGCATTATGTGTTCATGGCCTGGTACTTTTAAGGAGACTTTGGGACAATTTCCAGCTGCGATTGTGCCATCAAAACTGGGTAATTCTGATGAGTACTCAGGTGTAAAACCAGTCTTTTCGTTAACCTAACCAGATCGTAAGCACAGAAACATCAAGAAATGTAACGTTTCAACATATCAACCATCATTATACCTAAAAGATGTGCACTTTGAAACATACCCAATCCTGGACCAGCACTGTATGTATGTAAACCTCTAGATCTCTCCAAGTTAAAAACAGGTGGCAGTGACCCCAATCCTCAGTGCATTCAGCCAATTAGATCCACATATTACAATCCGACTGTGGTCTGATTCAAAGCCTGAAAGTGAGACGCTTTGATAGTGAACACAGCCCACAGTGCTCCACCACCACCACTGGTGTCTACTCAAGCAGGCGAAGTCTTCTCTCCGCTCTTAACTCCACTACAAGACCTACTACAGCACGGACCGAGGATGATTGCATCGCCCTCGCTGGCTACGACTCATCCGCCTCAGTAATGGATAGGTTTCAGCGTGTGTGTGTGTGTGTGTGTGTGTGTGTGTGTGTGTGTGTGTGTGTGTGAAGATCAGCTGCTAGGGGACATGCTTTGAATGAAAAAAAAAAAAAAGCCCCCTGAAGAGGACTCTGATGCGGGGTGAAATCTAGGAGGAATCAATAATCTATTACTTGCAGCTGTTTGTTTGTAGTGGGGGCACATGTACCCCTCTATGATTGTGACTGGAAATCCAATCTAGATTTAGATGATTCTTTTAGAAGACCATGCACAGAAAGTTTACAAGATTATATATTGGATTCAGAATTATTAATCTAGTTTCTATTTTACCAGAAAGTGATGATGGATTAACAGAGACGAGTGTTTTCATTAACAGCTCAGAAGGAGGGAAGGTTCAATTTGGAACTTTGATGATTTAAAACCAATTTCTGAATATGTTTAATGCCCTTTGCTTTTCATGCAGTTTGCTTTATAGACTCAATTAGGGCAGACAGGTGGCAACCCTTATCTCCTAAACTAAATGAACCAGCAGAGGAGTGAAGTTGTCAGATCTGTATTTTCTCTGTTCTGACACAGCTATAACCTCGATAGTACTGAGAAGTAATCCCATCATCACTTTCGCGGGATTAAAAAAAAAAAGAAGGTGCAAAACATCACAGAGCTGAAATGGAAAAAAGAAAACTATCAAAGTCTAAGGCAAAATTAAAATGTGACGCTCATGTGTGCCCGTAGGTAACGTTGGTTTGAACTCTGCCCGCCGTGCGTAAACAGCTGTTGCGCTTACCGATTCTGAGGACTTGTGTCGAGCTCACGCTGAGCTGCGCCGCCACGAGAAGACAGAGGAAAAGTCTCTTTCTTCCCTCCATGGTGCTCCAGGCGAACTCACCGCGGACGCTGACACCATGACAGAGGGGAACCGCCTCTACCCGAGCGCCCGGACACCCGACGTGCCGTGCCAGCGCGCAACCCAAGTTTCATCCCCGATTCGACCTTTTTCCACTCCGCATCACTCCGTCGCACCAAATAGAGGAACCAAACAAGGGGCGCCGGTCAAATACATCCAACTTTGGTGTTTTTAAAAAAAAATCCAATCCAGGTCACATCCTCTTGACGAAAACACGGATGGAAGAAGAGAAACAGCCAGCGGTCGGTACACGGGTCCACTTTTTTTTCCCCTCACAAGTCAGCGCGCCTCAGAGGTGGCAGGAGCTGGAGGGGAGTGAGAGCGCACGGATCAGCGTCAAGCTAGCCGGAACGCAGCCCGTTTCCTGCGCGGTTTTTCAAAATAAAACAATTCAAGCAACTTCCTGCATCTGGTCGTCGAGGTAAATCAGGTGTTTTTGTTTCGTGCTGCTGTCCAAAGATGTGATGTGATGTCTGTGACCGATAGAGGCACATAAGGCATACAGGCTCAGGCTACACACACTATTTTGAATGTAATATGCAACTCCACACAGGGATTCATAATGCCTTTTGTAATAAATTTCCCCCAAAATTCTCAAAAGTAAGGGAAAAATAATTGGTCCCCCCTCATTTTTTTTCCAAAACGTGACAGATCAGCTTTTATACTGAAGGTGCCCGTGGTCTAATTCTGGTTAGTTTGGCTCCCTTCGGTTTGGATTAAGGCTCAGATGGATTGGCAGCAGTTCCCTCCACCGGTCCAGATGAGAGGAGAATATAATCTTCAGGTTACAGGGCAGATGCCAGATTATCTCTCGCTGCAGACCAGCAAAGTCTTTATCTGACCGGGTCACTGGATGCCTTCCCATCCAGTCCCATGACTCTTGAAATGAAGGGGCTGCAGGTATAGGGGGATGATGTGAATAACCACCTGATAAACTCAAACACCCACCTTCATCAAGAAATAGAATGAAAATCATAATACATAATACTCCCATTATTCAGGAGTAAAACAGTGATTTATGAGGCACAGCTGGATTTCTAAACTTTTTTGTTCACTCTGGGTCTTATTCGATATAGTGATATTTAAAAAGAGGATTCCTGGTGCCAGCCTCACTCTCCTCAAGCAAAATCCTCATCGCATCAGAACTGACATTTTTGTTTATCGCTGTGTTTGTGAACTCCCTCAAAGCTGGGAGCCAAATGATTTGAAAAAAAACAAACTTGCCAAGTCAACCTGGACCTCTGACAAACAGCCTATAGACAAACTTAATTAGCTCAGAAAATGACCATCCCAGCCTCTCCAGAAGGAGTCCTTGGGCAACAGTCCTAACACGCTAAAACTGGCATGATATGTATACAGAACAGAATTATAAAGAGGCTGTTAAATACCATACATGGGAGTGTCTGCTATAGCTGCAGAAATAGAACTGGTGCATAACATTTTTAAAACACTGGGAATTAGTGTGTTTGTGCATTCTGGTTTGATAAGTTGATTTCAAAGGCATTTTGTCTTGTATTCATGTAGAATTTACTTGTGCTTTTAAATTTGGTATCTTTTACTTCCTACTGTGCCTCCATTTTCCTTTTTAGAGTCTTACTGCCTCTGATTTCAGAGAACTTGTTCAGTTTTCCATCAAACTTCCATCCTTTGAAGTGCCCTCACAGTTAACATAATACATTTGAGGACTGCAATTTAATCAGCACAATCGTCCGGCATCAATCACTTTTATTCGATAAATCGAACGTGATCTTCCAGTAACCTCTGCGAGGCGGTTATGATGTTAATGAAAACGCGGGGTATTCCTGCAAGGGAGAAAATGCTGTTGTGAAGATTTGTGTTCGTGCTGCACAGAAAAGGAAAAAACAGACATTTGACTTCAGTATCACGTGTGAAATACAAAAAAAAAAAGACGGCACTTCACACTAAAACTAAATTTAGAAAATTTATTTTAACATAAAAATGATAATACTCCACAGTTTTATGTACGAACACAGTTTTTTTTAAAATACAAAGGAAGGAGTTGAAGGGGTTTTCTCACAGGATCTGCCTTCCAAGGCCAAAAGGGATTGTACCTCACAGTCTGAACGTCCTTTACTGGGAATAATCACCCAGTGAGCTAAAATGGAAGAAACCAGCATCATAATAAAAAGACAATAACAAAGAACATCCAAAGTGTTTCCCTCCGTCCACCCTCCCCGTGCTCTCAATCAGAGTAGCTTGCAGATTTCTCCCTCTCTCACAGTTGGGTATTAAGTGCATGTTCAATACATCCATTAACGTGTGCATGACTGTGATGAGCAATCAGCAATCAGTGTGCCGTTGTGATGACAAAGTGAAACAGCACAGCCTGGTGGTTACAGGAAGAAATGCAGGAGGGACTGATGTCGTGGATGTGAAGTCTGTCTTTGTGGTCGCGTTGATGTGACATAAAAAGTCCAAAAGGAAGATGTTTGACTCTGTCAGAGGACAAAAGGTCAACTGCATGATTGCTCCTCTTGGAGTTACAGTACAGTCACTAAACATGGCTCTGTTGAATCCTCCGTTTCAAAACAAAGAAAATTCAAGTAAAACAGGATTGTTGTCGTGGGAATTGTTATGTCATGTACCGGGAGAAATGAAGCATGAAGAGAGCGTGTCTTACGGGGCGAGAAAGGGTCCAGTTATATTAATGACCTTAGTTTCATTTGAGCAACACAAAGACTGACATTCATGTGAAGGGCACAAGCGTTGGCTCCGTCGCAAGCCTGATTCTGGCACCAAACACATAAAAAGGTGGTTTGTAACACTGGGCAGCAGAGTGTGTGGTGTAAACATTAAAAATTACAGTAAAAAGGCAATAATTAAATAGAGAATAGGTTGACTTATCTGTTGTCCAAACCATCTTTTAAAAAGGATATGCAAGGAGACAAAAGTTAGCTTCAAAACATTTTCATACAAGAGGTTTAACGGCACTCTATTGTACTCCTGACTATATACCAATGTGCGGCTCAAACAATAAAAAGCACAATAAAGCTAGTCGAAATGTCGCCATCTTCTTTCTTTCTTTCTTTTTTTTTTTTTTTTTAAACACAGCAGTCGTTAAACCAAAAACCCCTGAAGAGAAGTTCAGTAACACACAGCCCTTGAGTGTTGAAATACAAACAGTTTTTTCAGAGTCAAAAAAATAGAACACCCACATTCCTGTGTTGAAAAATAGACATTTTTGGCCACAAGGTCACAGTTCATGTGATGACGTCGCTTCGGTACAATGTGTGCATGGTACAGTAGCTGCCTAGAGTCTCTAGTGTCCGTGCTTCTGTGTTTTATCTGCACTTACAGTGTACATGCACACACTTTGCTTGTTTTACTTGCGTGTACATGCAGTGGTGTCTTGTTCGTACATTTAAATACAACCCCACAGGTGTGTGTGATGTCCAGTAACAGTGAGGACCCTCTATTCTTTAAGCAGTTCGGGTTGAGAATCTCGTGGGCTGAGTCCGTTTTACCTCTCCTAACTCATTCTGTGTTTAAGTACTTTAGGATTGTCAGAAAAAGGGAGATGCAGGTGAGGCGGGAAGAAGAGGGTTGTGCGGTGATACATGAAGGACTGGCCGAGGTTTAACACCTTCTATACACGTTTTTCTCCTCCAGGTTCTACATATTTAAAGCTTGTATCCAATCTCTCCCACATTTTCTTCATCTCGTCTCAGATCAGAAGACATCGCTGTTGCACCCGTTGGCAAAGTCGTCTCGCCGCACCCAGATGACATCGTGGTCCTTGTTTGTGGCCCCCTCCACAGCGCACTGCTTCAAGGGGGCCAGCTTTATGGTCGGGGTTGCACAGCGGGATAGAGAGACACCGCAGGAGGTGAAGGAGTCTACAGAGCCGGAATCATCGCCGTGCCTCAGTCGATCAACTTCCTTCTCCTGCGTCGCGCTTCCAGTCTCTAACCGTCCATTCAGGTTGCAGCTCCTCATCCCTCCGCTCTGCAGGTCGAGTCCTTCCATCTTCCCGTCGAGGTCGGCCGGTTCTGCCGATGCGGCTCGGACAGACTTGCAATACTCGTCGTCATCGCTCAGAATGTCCGTCTCCTTCACCTGCCCCACGTCGATGCCCTCACCCTGGTCTTCGTAGCAACCCAGGTCAAACTGCTCTTCCACCCAACGGTCCGTGTCCTCACCCTGAGGTTTGTGGGATTGGAGAAGAGCATGCTGGGACAGGGTCGGGTAGGACGAGTGTTGTGAGGGGTCAGAATCGTTGCTGTTGTTGTTGTTGCCGTGGAAAACCAGGTCGGTGTCGATGGTGAAGCGGTTCCTCACCAGCTTTCTGCGGGCTAACGTTCGTGATGGAGCTGATGCTAAACAGACAGAAGAAAGACAAAGGAAATTATATTTCAGCAACATTAGCTGTGCTTCCATCTAATTGTCAAGTGAATTTTAAGGGAACTTTCGGCCGTTTGGAGTGAATAAACGAGGCTAAACATTATGCATGCCAGTAGAGGAATTAGAAGAGGTTGTGAACTGGAAATAAAAACTGGTAGTTTGCCATTGCTAATGAAGAAGTAAAGGTAACTGTAGAAGAAGAAGAGGAAAGAAAGGAAAAGGAAAAGGAAGAAGAACAAGAAGAGGAAGAAGTAGAAGAAAGACAAGACGACGCTACAAGGCTCACAAGCACCACAGCATTTATGTTCCTTGGCACCAACGGCATAATAAGGTTTCTGTGACTTAGAAGCTCCAGTCACCTGCTCTGTTCATGACGGGCCGTGCCCCTTTGAGAGCACAAAGACGTTTGCCCCCAAATGGAACGTACTGCTGGTTAGGAGGCAGAGACTCTGTCTTCAGAAGCTGCCGGCGCTGCTTCTCCCTGAGGATGGAGTGGACTGCTTTCAGGAAGTCCTTCTTACTGTCTGCAGAGCTGCAGATTAGACCAGAACACAAGAGCTTAGAAAATCATATACTAGAGAATGGTCTTTTGTTCAGTGTCGCATCTTCAAGTGACATGTTTTGATCCTACCTGCAGCACAACTGGAAGGTTCTCTCTGGTCTTCCTTCAGATTCGGACCTCGTGTGGACTATCTCACACACTGCTGTACCCTCGGAGTCTGAGAGGAGGGAGAGAGGAGAGATGTGATCCACATTTATAAAACCATTCTGGTAATTTCGGTCATCAATTTCTATCCGTTTAACAACAGGCCATTAGGCAGATAAACGATAACACTTGAGCTGAATTGCCTGAGGGTGATTTAAGGTTCACCTCAGACAGACATGGGATGTGAGGAAGATTGCATGCAGACCTTTTAATAGGTATTCATCTGTTTTATGTACAAAAGGTTATTTATTTCCTGTGCGAGAGAAAAACAAACAGCAACACAGAGTGGACTACAGAGGCTTTGAAGGATATTGAGTATCAAAAATAACATCTGAGATTTATAGCATTTAAATTATCCTTGCTAGGACCTTGAAATAAAAATGCAAAAAACATTTATTCCTAAAAGAAAAATAGGATTTGGGCTTATGTGCACTCATGTGGTGAGCAAATCTCCTGGAAAGAGGAGAAGAAATCTCAGTCAGGCACT
The DNA here is from genome assembly GCA_900302685.1 of Spondyliosoma cantharus. Lineage (NCBI taxonomy): Eukaryota > Metazoa > Chordata > Actinopteri > Spariformes > Sparidae > Spondyliosoma > Spondyliosoma cantharus. Next base: position 48,521 of record OMLP01018818.1, read on the forward strand.
GTTGAATTGCTAATTGCGAGGATACATTACTTTCGTTAATCACACTAACTTTTGCTGCAGATTCAACACACATTCTTACAGAATAATATCAAATAAATGTATGCATTAAACGTAATCTGTCGCACACACAGGACTAAGAATGTATAACTATGAACAGACTTTCATTATAGAGACATCTGGCTGACTGACACTCTCAATTTTGAGGTCTGTGCTTCTCTTGCGAGACAATTAAAGTCGCCACATGGTGCCTCAAAAAGCCGTGTCTAACATTTAAATTCTTGTCCAATAAATGTGTTCGACTAATGACCAGATAATAAAATGTTTTTCCCCCAAATGGAGTTCGATCACGCAGGTCATCTATTTAAATTAGGCTGCAGCTTTTTAGTGAGGTTTTTAGAAACCTGAGAAAAAAAGAAAACCGGATCAGTGAGTTGGGCACCTGTATTAAACACTATCTACTGTGAACTGAATTTGAGATTGACCATACACCAAGCTGCGACTGACCCTAACAGCAAGCCAACAGAGTCTTTGAAGTGCTGACAATACCTGGGGTAATGGTGATACAAGATGAGAATTGAATTTGCTGGTTACGGTTTTAAAAATAGACCTACTTGCAAGGGCGCGGACTTGCAGAGAGTCTGTTGCGATCATGTGCCGGAAACGGAAAGGATCCTTGTCGTCGCTCACAGACGCACGGTGAGATGCACCCTGAGGAAGAAGGACAGGTTGGATGTCAGATACATGGCCGCTGCAATACATCAATGTGACAGCAGAGAGCACAAGAGCTCAATGACAGAAGGGCCTGGTTAACAGACACAACCATCCACTGCACTGTACTGGACAGGGGGAACAGAGAAGTGTCGAGGTGTTAGTCTGTTAAATAACTACCCTAATTCAATTTAGTCTTTTGTCCCCTGATGAAAGACATTAACCTTCATTTCTTTGTGGTCTTAATGTGGTATCCAAAATGAACAAATCTTTAAAAAAACACGTCAGAGGAAGCCCAGCGCACAAATTCACAGTGTATCCCTTCAACACAACAACAAAAACTGAGAAAAACTGTACTCACAATCTTTTTCCTGTGCTTGGACGAGTCCTTGAACACAAATACGACCGCCGTTTTGAACACTGAAAGAGCAAGGAGAGATGAAGAGGAACCATTAGGAGGGTCATTGCCTATATCAAAAAGACATTTCATTACCCAGTTCACTACAACAACAGCTTGACGTCAATGGAGGCTTTCAGTTACGGCTCTTTAGGAAAAAACAGCCTCACAATACTAGACATCAGCAGCACAAAAAAGATTTTTTTTTTTTTTTAAAATGGAGCAAAGTCACGACATTGCAAGCACAAAGCACCCACTTCCACTCACTATCGCCTTGCCAAGGAAAGCCTTTATACCGCGTGGATGTAATATTTATTGCCAACAGTGTCTGAACCGAGGAAAATCTTAAAGACAGAGGGCACTTCTGGGTGCGTGATCCCATTACTGTTACTGTGACATGCTGCACTTCGAGTGAGAAGTAAAAGAATAATGCAAAGATCTCTCAGGAAATATGCCCCGACTGGGTTTTCCTTTTACCAAGTCTATTTTCTCACCATCTGAAATAGCATCCAGCATCACACCGTGCGTGACAGCATTATGTGAGGTGCACTTAAGGGCCATGTGCTTATATACAGTATGCAGTGTTCCGCTACAGCAATAACATTCGAGCATACAGTTAAATTGTTCTTTTCTGCTAAGAAATATCTGCTGTATATGTAAAATGTGTGATTATTCATCTATAAAACCAAACACCACACACGGTTTTAGTATCTAAAGCACGATGGATGAGCCCTTTACAGATAATCTGTCCATCTGAAATCCTGTAGATGTGACGGGATTTTCAAAAGTTATATAACCTTTTGAGCAATCCTGTGCGTAGAGACACAAAATTGCATTACATCATCTGTCTTATTAATGTCCATGTTGTAGAGACCTGAAAATTAAGACCGTGGAAGTTGGTTTTTTTTTGTTTGTTTTTTACCATAATAGCTCAAAAAGTGAACCAAAAATATACATCAGGTGGGCAGTGTATCAGTTGCTGAAGCCTATATAATGACCATATAATTTACAAGGATGTTGAATTTGATTGCACTGCATATACAGTAGCTCGGTGAATCTAAACAAACTTCAGATTTACGCACTTGAATCCCTTTTCTGGATGCACATTTCAACCTTATGAATGCCTGAAGAATACTTCAAGTCTTGCTGTTATTATGAAAAAGGTCTCTGGTTCCTGTGTAGACAGTTGAAACTTTCTGGAAAAAAGTATATTTTAATCTAAGAGTGATTAATGATCAGCTGGTTGAAGCAGTGCAAGAGTTTAAATAATTAGGGACCTTTTTTGATTGAACTTTAGGTTTTACAGCCAACACAGAATACATTTTTAGAAAAGTAATGCAGCAGAATTGTGTCTGATCCTGTTCATAAAACTGCCCTCAGACAGACACTGTAGAGCTGAAGCAGCAATCAATAACATTTACAAAAAGTCTTTCATCCCAAATGCAATTACTTATTGTTGTCTACACTGCACATGATCCGTTATTGCATATATTGTAATTTACTGGAGTGCATTTCTTAACCAATCTGTGAAACCAAACACTAATTTCTACATTTGTAGACAATAAAGATTATTATTATTGTTTGAAATGCACATGTAAAGACAGCCAATGGAAGGTTAGCATCAATCCCACACTGAAATCAAGAACCCACATTAGTCCTTACCAAACGCAGCCAAATCAGGGTCCTTTTTGCTCTTGACCAAAGAGGCGGGAGGGTTGATCCACACCACAGTGCAATGTAGCAAAAGATCCCCCATCGAGAGGTCAGCCACCTAGAGATACATACAAATAATAACAGAATACAATATATAAATTTAAGTAACTGGATATTCTATGGATTGGCAGTCGATTAATGTAATGGTCGTCATCGTGTTTACCTCTTTTTTAACTGCAGTTTGCTCATTAATGAGCTGGTCGAAAACAGCCCCGTACTCCTCGTGAAGCTTCTGCATCTCGTTGATGTGACTCGCGACTTTGTTCATGGCCTTCATCGCAACTGAAAAGAACAAATATTCATCATGATACATACCAGAATTTCTTGTATCCTCATTACTTACACGAATAGATGATATATAATTTAAAAAAAAAGGGGACACTGGCTTACCATCCAGGTGGTAATGTTCCTCACTGTCAGGGTCAGTGAGAGAGTATAGCTCCTTCAGCAGCAGCGGGTACTTCAGGACCCTTTGGATGGGTTTGATCAGGTAAGACTCCAGGGTGGATGAATGTTGCTGTCTGGGGTTTCTCTCAGCCAGGAAAGCCTTGAAATCTGGGTCGGTCTTTGCTGGAGGAGCAGAAATATGAGCATGCATTTATTTCGCACAGAGGGCAATAAAACACTGAGACGGATACGGACAACTGCATCTGAAAGACGAGCTGCTGTACCTGCAGGGGCATGTGACTAAAACAACATCCTTCCTTTATTACACTAGCCCTTTGGCATTAAACTACTGTAGAACTAACAGATGAGTGAGTGGTGGCTGTGTGCCAGTCGAGGATGTGTGTGTGTTTTTACCTTTAGCCAGGACCTTTGGGACCTTGGTGTGGCTGGCACAGAAGGCGCTGTAGATCTTGAAGCGATCGGCATAATACAAGAATGAACCGCCCAAGGAGAACAGCACTTTCTGGGGAAACAAAGGAGCCTGTTACGCTTTCAATTCCAAATAACTTTCCAAATGACCTGCAGAAAAGAGGAATTACCGTTTTTGAGTGACAGTCTAACAGGATCAAACAAAGCTCATACATGTGCATATTTGTTAGAGTCAACAGGTTTTGTTTGGGAAGCCTCCAGCAGTTAGAGACATGTATATTTAGTGAAATTGTGTGACCAAGACCAAGCGTAAACCCCACTGTGGTGTCAACTCATTGGTTTGTAGAATACCATTTTGAAGCCTTTTTTATGGCCGTAGCCATCTTGTTTTGCTGGTGTGTGACCATATTTGGACACGAGGAGGGAGCTGGAGAGGATATCCTGACTGGGTTTGACCGAGAGCAAGTGACTCATCAATCACAAGGTAGTCATGCCCTTAAGCATACTGAAATTTAAAATTTTACTGAAATAATAAATCTTTACTGAAATAATAAATCAAGTGAGAAGTACGGTAATTTTCTCATAAGCTTACATGCAATCAGGCTTCCTTTTGAAACCAGTGGAGTTGCCTATAAGTGGCATTTAGAAATAATTTTTAAAGTTTAAGGCACTTCTACTTTCACTTCTATATTTTAAACAGTCAATGGGTTGTAATCTTTAGAGGCTTAAAATGTAAGTGATGCATTCAGATGGTCCACCCTCCTTCACCTTAAATTGCTCCACCCTTTCCAGTCTGTCCAGATCTGGCACCAGTCTGATTCCATCTTCCAGCGTCTGGAGAAACTCAACCTGGAACTCCACCATCTCTCCGAGGTTACCGAACAAAACGTCCAGCTACAACACAGACAGACACACACACACACACATAGAGCATCATTCTGACGCTGCTATTACAAGGCTAATGTTGAGTAAATCTACAGCAATTCATATTAATTTTTTTTCTTTACTCTCAGATTACACAGATCAAATAGAAAGTACCTCATCCTGTGTAAGGAAGCTCTCTTTCTGCAAAGGTGTCAAGTAGCACTCTATTAGGCAGCTCAGATCCTGTAAAAGACACGTGAACATGATAGGAACATGATCAAGATCAGCCTGAGATCAGACTTTCAGAGGAATGAGGAAGGGCATGCGTGGGCGCCTGTTGGTGTGAAGGCTACTGAGGATTATTACTGAGAATTAAAAATCACAGCGAGACACAAGTGTGAACAAAACCCACATGACACGAAAAGTCAATGTGCAGCACACCTTTCACAATCATAATAACACTCCACACCACAATTACTGAGTGTGGTTTACCAGAACACTTATGACTATGAAATTGGGTGTCCATCAAACAGATACAGGCACTGATGATTCATTAGGTGTGGCAAACATTTGAACAGATAAAAGGGTTAAAACAAAACACACTCCAGGAGAACCTGTACTAACTTTGACGTAAGTCTTTTCCGTTTCGACCAGCTCATTGATGACCTTGCGGAGTTTGTCTGCGTGGGAGAGCTGTCTCTGGGTGGCAGCGCCTGCCGTGGGCGGTAAAGCTGACACAGGGCTCGGGGAGAGGGATGACGACGACGACGATGAGGAGGATGACATAGGGCACTCCAGGGGATTCATGTCATGGAGACTGCGGCAAAAAGCAGTAACTTGCTCTGTGCTCTGCAGAGAAAGAGACAAATAAAAGAAGAAACGGGTCACTTTAGACACATTTGCGAGACTTTTATTTTGAGAGTAGTTTTATGTCAGAGAAGGCTGCTCTTGGTGTATTTTTGACATGTTAAAAAGGTATAAGTTCTCCTTTCTCCAAGTTTAGGCTACTGTAATAGATGCAATATAATATATAATCAGAAAGCACTCCTCTCGAAAAATGAGAAAAGGTATGACAAGGAGAAAGGAAAATATAACAACTCCTTCCCAAATAGCGTCTTCTTAGTTGTAGGATTATGTAGAGGATATCAAATACACCGATATTCATGATGTTCATACAGAGATGCATGCAGCAAAGTGGAAACCGACAATGCATACAGCACATTCTTGCAAAAACCTGCCAAAACAACGCCCACTTACACCCCAGGTATCTAAAATACCAAGCATGAGCAGACCTGCATAGTCAAACTAGTAGTAGGTCTAATGTTTAAAAATATAGGGGACTCTCTCTCTCTCAGTTATGAGGAGGATTTTGGAGGAACTATTTGCAAAGTGAGGGTCAATAACTTGTTGAAAGAAAGCTCAGATGAGTCATCTTATGTGCTGATGTGCAACAGCAGTTTAAGAATTGCAGACTGGAACCCACACAATAAGGTTAATAGTTAGGATCGCAACGTTCTTTCCACATCTGACTTCGTCTTTCATAGTCCCAAGGCTGCGAAGGTGAATGCAAGCCGTGTGTAGGCACAGATAGAGAAAGTGACATAGGAGCGTCATCAGAAGTGAGAGGCTGGATGTGTTAAGGCAAATCTGAAATGTACCATCAGTAATACAGCCATTCTCAGACCTAAAATAGCAAAAACGGCCATTTATCTTTCCGGCACCTGCAGATTCAACCGATAATTTAGTTGCTGTGTTTAAAAAGAAAAATACATTTTGTCTGGATTCCCATCACATATTGGTGGTGAATCTGTGGTTTCGTGGGATTGTTTGCAAGCCAAGTGCAGGCAGGCTGTTGCGAAGACTGTGAGGTCTGGTGAGAGAAAGAAAGAGAAATGTAGATGTACATCTTTTCGCTGTCTGCACTGAGTCGGAACTAGTAGATATAACAGACAGTAAGGGGGAAAAAAATCTCCTTTAAATGTGGCGAAATGCATGAGAGGGATTCATGCTCCATTTAATGGACCAAATGCACAAGACCAACACAACACGCCTACCTCTAGCCTTAACAACACTAATTAGAGTCCTTACCCTAATTAAACTGCAAATGTCTTTGAAAGAGGCAGGACAATTACCGGCTCCTTCCATTCTTGTGAGACATCCTAGACTCAAGCAAACGTTTACAATGAAACCAACACAAAATAACACAAGAAGATCCAACTAGTGAGTCACCGCAGTGGATAACTGTTGCTCAGGTGAAGCACACCTAAATCTGTTGTTATCTGCAAAGAGCACAAAGCAGGAGCAATGCGATTTTCTGCCCTCATTTAGTTTGACGGGATTAATGTTTCTAATTCAATCCTGAAGCCAGTGTTATTCATGGAGTGCTTTTTGCAAAATGTATGTCAGACAAACATCCCTCTTCTTAGCGGGGGTCAGTGAAAACTGTTTATCAGTTGTAATCTGTGCCAGCACCTGCTTGTTTGTTTCTACCGACTGATTTACAGACAGCTGGTCAGCTCGGGGACATTGCTTGTCTTTGCCGATTTCACAGTTTGTCTCCTGTTGGGCTGCTGCGGTGACAAACACAATTTTCCATTGTGGTATTCAAACCAGTTTGGCAACACTGCTGGACACACACGAACACACATGCACGCACGCGATTTAACACACGCGCTGATGTTCCTCCCACAGAGTCAAGATGAGCTACTTGAGTCAATAGAGGAAAACCATAGCAACTACCACAGATAAATATGTTATGCTAGTAAAATAATAGAGCCTTTCATATAGAGCTGCAATGATTAGTCAATTAGACAGCAACTCATCAACTATTTTGATAATTGATTAATCGTTTCAGTCGTATTTTAAGCAAACATTTTAAACATTTGCTAGATCCAGCTCCTTAAACATTTATGGATTGTGTTGTCCTTGGGTTTTACCCTGTTTGTTGAACAAAGGAAACAATTTGAAGACATCAATTTGGGCTATGAGCAATTGTGATTACAATTTTTTACCTGTTATAGACAAAACAATTCCTTGAATAATCAAGAAATAGTCTGCAGATTAATCGATAATGTTAGTTGCAGCCCTAAATTGGAGACATATATAAATCACATTTGGAAACATCCACATAACTATTACTAACTTCTTGGCTAGTATTCAAATATGTTAAAGTACATTCTGTTGTCTATGAACAGACAAAGTAGTGAGGAACAGAAAAAAAACAAACGCATCAGGGATCATGAAATGATACTCGCTGTATGCAGTCCGTCCATTTCCATACATACAAAACAAGAGCAATGACATTGACAGTTTTGCCACTTGTAAGCGAGGTCTCGCCCTCGACAGCCAGAGGAATTAGTGACAGCCAAGTGACAGATGGAGAAGCGACAGAGATGGATGACAGCGGGAGATGGAGATGGAGGCAAAGGGACTGGTTGGAGACGGACGGCTGCTTAGAGCTTTACCAACACTACTAATTAAGATGCAAAAGGGAAGCGTCGCTGTGCACAACTTTTCAATCTGCAACTTATTGATAAATGACTATGAGCATAAACAATAATAATACAGAAAATGTTGATAGATGACAGTAATTAGACTTGATGTAATCACAATGTGCGATCAGAAGAATCTTACAGTAATTGTTAGGATTATGCTGCCATGTGGAAATTGAACTTCTAACCTTGGCAAACCTTGTGCTGGCACAGTCACATAAATCACTGACTTCTGCAGGATCAGATCCACAAGCCAACACACACACACACACACACACACACACACACGCACGCACACACACGGCTCACCAGCTGCAACATATCATAGATGGATTCGGTCGAGGGTTTGGAGTTCCTCCTCCTCCTAAAGGCTGACATGTTGGCAGGTCAAACACAGTTCAAGAAGTCAGGTGTCCCCCCCCTTTCTGTCCCGCTCTTCCAGTGCAGGTAGTTTCTGTTACTCCATGCCTCTCAGAACACTGTGCAGTACATGCGGGTCTTGAACGTGTCCGGCCAAATTGGACAAAAGTGTAAAAAGTGGAAGCCTCCAGTAAGCACTCACCCTGCTCTGCAAAACACTATTTTGGCGCAGCTCAACAAATAGGTCATTACACAGATTGAACGGAACAGATTGCAATAAACAACAGCGCTCTGTCTAAGCAGCCTCTCTTTCCCAATCCCCCTCTACTGCCTCTGAATGCTCTCCCCGTTTCCTCTCTCCTCTTCTTGTTCTTTCTCTCTCTCTCTCCGTCCTTGTTGCCTTTCTCACTTCTGTCCAGGTGCTGGAGAAGAGCAGCAGCAGCAGCAGCAGCGTGGAACGCAACATTAAACAACAAAATCAAACATCACATCCTCGTGAGGGATGGAAGAAAGGATGGGGGGGGGGGAGAAGAGAATGGGAGGTGAGGAAGCAGTGGGTGGCGAGAGCCAAACTCTCAACAGGAAAAGACAACAGGCATCTGGCTTTTCTCTCTCTCTCTCTCTCTCCCTCTAATCGCAGCCCAGAGGGGCTTATGTCACCACACTTGAGAAGGACAGCAGCCATACACCAAAGGCAAATATTATGGATTTGAGCTCGCTCTGACATCTCATAATGAGTCGCCGAAATGCTCTCGACCATCACCTGTGTGCCAAGAACACAATACAATCAGTTTCAGATGGATTCGATCAAAATATGTTAAAAGAAACATACCCAAGAAAATGATGATATGACCTGATGCACCACACGACATTCCAGATAGTCAAGGCAGCTTGAAGTAAAATTCTAGGCGTGACTGGAGAGCTCACCTAGTATAATTGCGAAAGACTTAAATTCCCTTGCCAGCATCACCCTTCTGCCAGCCCAATGATGACTGTCAATGCCACACCTGCTGCAACACTTGTCATTCCTGAGAAACCCGGGTTACATAAATTCCTGTCAGCATAAGATCATGTCTTAATATTGACTGATTTGCAGACAAGGAAGCAGAGATAAGAAAATAATGCAACTGCTGATAAATATGAAGGGAAAGTCACAGATTTTCCTTCCCCTCAAGCAAGAATACTACTTGATTATATCGGTACTGATATTACCGGTACTTCCACACACACACACACACACACACACACACACAGCTGTCCTGTGAGCTTTGTGTTTAATGCTAGATGACAAACAGGTCTGTGTGAACGTCAGCCTAGCGTTACACCTCCCCGCTGTTTGTCTGGGACTCTCAGCTCCACTCTGTCATTACTGCCTGGCTGCTTCTATCTGCCCTGT
>OMLP01018818.1:59887-87913 GCA_900302685.1 Spondyliosoma cantharus
TTTTTTCCATTTCTCTCCTTCCTTATTTCCCTTCTTTCCACTCTTTACTTGCTTGCTTGCTTGCTTCCTTCCTTCCTTCCTTCCCTTTTCTCTCTCTCACTCTCTCAGTACCCCCCCCCCTTCTTTCTCCTTATCTTTTCTTCCTTCCTCCCTTCATGGAATAAATAACAGAATATAAGAAAATTCAGCCTTGTACATTTAATCTATTTTATGAAATATTACACACAAGCAAGAAATGTATACTGTGTATACCATTTACAAATGGTTGAATAGTGTAATGAATGTGTGTTGGAAATAATATGCAATTCATTTTGAAGCAGATCTGCTCTTGTGCTAGAAACGTTGTTGCTTTGCAGTCTCAGCACAGTGCTCCCTCCAGTGGAACAAATACAAATGACAGCAACAACTGGGACAATGCTGCATGGCCTAATAGGAGATTAAATTGCAAATTGCAAACATAATTTAAAACAAATATTACTTTAATGTTGAAGATGTACAGAACTGCACTTAAGTATTGTAAAATACTCCAAGCCCTCTGCAAATGTGTACTTTATATGGAGGCCCCTACATACTAAGAACCAGAATTGAACCATCAGGAGTCAATCAAAACAAAGCTTGATGAAAACTGCCCCCCACCCTTCACACACTGAATAATGTATTTTCCATTTCAAATGCCCCGAAGCCAACTTGATAGAGGTTTGTCAATTATACCCGGCACTTGTCAGTGGTGCTGACTACACCTTGGAGAACACTAGCAATCACCGTCATCTCTATTATCACTGTAATCGCAAGCAATCACTGTTTTATTCTCTGGTTGGTTTATCATATTGAGGAGGTGGCTGTGTGCTTTGTCTAAAATAATGAACCTCCCCGTTTCCTCCGGCTAGCCAGACATTCATTTATCTCCACTAAATGATGTGAAACACTGTGGAGAATGAAGTAATTAGAATGCGAGGATAATTAAAATTGTCCCACTTTGCCGCTTTTTCCTCAGTCTTGCCACCGTGTCACTGTAGGCACTGCCTGCAATGAGGTGAATCCTCTGCACTTAAGAGCCTTTCAAAATAGGAAGCAAAACCATGATCAAGACATGAGGGGGAAAAGAAAAAGGACAACCCAGTTTTCTTAGAAAAATGACATGGCTTTTGGATGTTCCCAGGGATTCTGTAGTAAGTTTGGATTGTCTTTGTTGATGGAGGAAGCGTCCAAGTGCTTCAGGCTCAGGTCAGGGCTCACAGCCGGCTGCCCGGAGAGCTAAGGGAGCAGAGTTGCTTGAGAGCCAGCAGCAGCCTCATGTTGTTTATGGTAATGAACAGCAGGGGGTTTAGTGAGGAGGAGGAGGAGGAGGAAGAGGAGGACGAGGGTAAAGAAGGACAGGAAACTGGAAGGGAATGAGAAAAGACAGAGCATTCAAAGTACAAAGGATGACAGATGAGGAGACAGAATGATCACAAAGGACAAACAGAAAAGGAATGAGCGGTCATGTCTGAAAAACAGGACATAGTCACAACATATGACAATAAACCATTTGACAGAGGAAAAAGAAGGGTAGAAAAGAAGGAAGATGAAAAGGGACATGCTAGAGAGACAGCAGATGGAAATTAGGAGAGAAATTAGACAGCAGACGTTAGATTGGAGCAGGAGGTGAGAAAATGAAAGGTGAGATGATAATCATTTTCATAATTTTCAATTCCCAGAGCTTTGTTAATACTGTTATAAATGTAATACTGTAATAAATCAGAAAGCTGAACATTAAGGTATCACATGCAAGATAAATAAACAATCTATAGAGCTGTATAACAAAAAAAAAATAAAAATCTTAATCATTATTTATGTCCCACTAACAGAGTATGGTGGTGTCTGCCTCTGTAGAGATCCTGTCCTTTGCCTGTATATTCCTGGTATTTAGCTGTGTACAGGACACTTCTGGATGTCAGCAGCACACAGGACTTTTTCTTCTGCTCTCTGTCTATTATATGGAGCTTCAGGTCTCTGTGTATGTTTGACCGAGGGCGGGGCTGAACTACACGTACGCCACAGAGCAGAGAATCTAAACAGCGGACAGATTGAAGTATGGACTTCAGCTGCATTCACACAAAATCTGGAGGGCTGTGCGAAGATGTGAGCGTGTTTGCTGATAGACTGGTTTGGTTTTCATTAATGCCGCTCCCTCTCTTCATTCATCTTCTCTCTCTGTCGACCATTGAGCCAGGTGTGTTTACAAACAGCAACCAACAAATCCTGCAAATTATCCCTTTTAAAAAAAAAAAAAACACATGTACACATGGGATCTAGCGGTATAACTCGTATTCATTTTATGCTGAGAAACTTGTATCTGTTTTTACTCCCACTGCATATACAAATGTTCCCTCATTTAATAGTAGTAAGATGCCACATAAGTTCACGTCATTGCATAAAACAACATACAGCTACTCTGGCACTGACCACATTGCATTCGCTTTTAACACGTTAAAGTGATGCAACCGCACTCTAATCAAAAGGTGAAGCATAAAGATTTTATGCTGGCTTTGTGTTTTCTGCTGCTTCACTTGTTAAAATAGATCTGACTGTATTTCTTTTTTGCTTGTAGAAAACACTGTGCTCAAAATGTGAGACTGTAAGAATGTAAGACTTTAAATGTTAATTAGGAACTGTGCAGAGCTTGCTGAATGTTTTCTCCACATCAAGTACACAAGACGAGACTTAAGCAGACCTCTCGTCCCAATCCAGCCACCATGGCGACCCCATCCGTCGCTCTCACTCTCATCTTTAAATACTAATACTTCCAACTAATAATGGCACATTGGAGCCACAGAACCATTGCTGCCTAACAGGACTTCGTCTAGACCGGAGCTGGCTCTGACCTCACCCATTAGCTCTCCCTCGAGACTGAAGCTCACTGACACATATCCAAGAGAGAGCACGGTGCCTTCCCTGCTCCTTTCCTCATCTTTTTGTTCATATCTGGGCTATCGACAGAGGGATACAAAAAGAAAATGTTTCCAGTGGTTACTGTTTATCAGACATCGCCATGGTAATGGAAGTGACAACCGTATCCAAGGGAGACCGACTGGCACAAGGCAAGGCCCAGCAATCATAGCGCCGACCCTGATCAGACCAGACGCAATCTTAATTAGAAAGTGACGCCGCTTACTCGCTCTTTCACTCACCTGTCTGTTTCCATCTCTGCGCTGTAGAACACACACGCACAGACCCATGCGCGCACTCACACACACTTGTTGTCTGCTGCCACTGACAAGTTCACACACATACACACAATCTACTGAACACACCACAATGTAAATTTATAGTCTTCTTGTTGTCGGCACTGTGTAAAAACTAATCTATTCATATAAAAATATGATTGCAATTTCAAATCCATTGCATGAATCATTGAGTTTGACTAGAATTTACTAAGAAGAAACTTCAAAGCAGCGTGTGTGCATGCATCTTGGACTTCTTACACGCTGTCCCAAAATAGCCTTTTGTGTAAAAGGTCACAAGTATCACATGAGAAAAACCCTCTGAACGTCACCCAGCAACATCAAAGTTGCGTCTTTGCAGTCCTGCAGTGTCCTACCTTCTGTCCGGTCCCCATGCAGGTTTTGTCTTCCAGATGACCTCCAGTGCTCTGCAGGATCACCCGATGTCCTTCCTCCATACTCTCATCTGGGCTATTCACCGTCAACCCCGACACGTCATCCAGGATGTCCTCTGTAGAGAAAAAAAAAAAGGACAGAGGTCACCAGGGAGATACTGTGTATCAGTAAAAAATCCACATCTCAACCGGCTCTTATGCATTTGGTTCTCCAGACTTCCTCCTTTAATGGTGTCTCCAGGGTAGCCATTTTTTATTGCGATATCAAAAATATGACATGATGTATACTGAGGAGTTGGACACTGCATGTGTGTGTTATTGATGCTCGGAGCCGACCACACTATCATCACCATCTGGTTGTTGCTCTTTATATTCCCCAGACGCAAAGCACTTCAGAATTGTTTTCCTTGGTGTATAGACTACTTTTCTTATTAATATATGTACATAAATGTTTGTGTAGCATGAAGGAGTTTACAGACTTTCATTTGGTTATGCAATCCCTTGTCGCATAATGACAAATAACTCACCTTGTACCTTTAACCTGGTTAAAATTCTGCCTGTATCCTTAAGAAATTTCCAATTTACTGTCTCCTCTGAGTTAAAGGCCTCTCACATACACCATCTCCTCTTAAGCATGACATCACTGATAACCTCCATCTGGCCACTTAAGTGTTTTTATTCTCCCGTCTGACCCTCTGCATATGGCGTATCCTACACAATGACAGCTCGGCAGTGCTGAAGGATTCATATTAATATTCATACCGCTCTGAGTCCCTGTATAAACAATGCCAGCTTGTCAGCCTGTGCACTGCAAGCCCCAATTTATAAAAGGAATACAAATGGTGCCCTTGCACGGATAAAAAAAAAAAGAGCGGGTCAGAGGAAAGCTGGCGGCTGCCTGCAGGTTGGTTAGCAGACAGTGTCCGTGCATAATTAGCAGATCGCCCTATTCACCCTCTGCTTACAAAGATCGCCATCTGCATTCTCCCTTTTTTCACCACAGAAAGTTAGGGGCTTAGAGGATGTATGATAGCATGAGGTCATCGAAAGCGTCGATATTTTTTACTTTTTCCCCATACCATGTGTTTAAAACAATACAATATTCGCATTTGATAAAATCAAAAATGTGTGGTATGGGTTTTCTCTTTCCTTTTTTTCTTTTTGCCATGGTATCAATATATTTGTCACTAGGGGACACTAGAGGTTTGTACACATCATCTGATGAAACTTGCCATTGTTCAAAACACAAATAATAACAACAAATTACAACCCATGCACTGTATCCACAGCTTTGTTCACGCAGGACAGGAAGCTTTACCTTGGTCCTGGGAGAAGATGTCCGTGGCCGGGTCCTGCTCCCCATCGGAGCGACGGGGTGGAAGGGAGCAGAGCACCCGCGGGTCCAGCTGGGGCAGGGTGCTGACGCTCAAGGTCAATGCTTGGTTTTCAAACGCAGCCCTCATATCATCCATCTGGAGGGCGGATGCAGGTTTGCCGTTCAACAGCAGAATCTCGTCCCCCGCTCTCAAACCTGGCGAAGAGCGAGAAATGAAAGGTTGCGGAAAAACTGCAGATGTATCTTTTAAAGTGGGGAAAAACATTGCAAAAAAAAAAAAAACAACAACATGGTAATAAAAGCAACGCACAGTAAGGGGAAAAATGATCTGGCAGGCTGTGACCATATAACAAAACACCATCCAACACAGCAGCTTTCCTGTTGGCCATACACTCGATACTCCTAATGTTTACAAACGATCTACACAAACAGAACTTCTGTGCCATACTCGCTGGTTAATCAGACACGTTGGGACTCTAATGTGTTCCCATACATAAAAAATGCATCCTTCTGTGCTTGTTCGCTTGAGGCAAATACTGATCTAACAAGACTGGATGGGCTTAAGAAGGAGGGTGCAATGCTTGTCTATTCCTGTCCTGTCATCACGTATACACTCTACGTTGCACTATATATGAAAACCACAGACACGACTGGAACACAGCTTCGGATTGAGGCTTTTTTTTTTCCAGTTAGGCCCGCCCCCTTGACCACCTGTACCAGGCTCCGCTAATTGCAAATTAGCACTCAATCAGCCCGCCAATTAGCAGGAAGCCTCACCCAATAAACCTGATTGGTTGTGACAGCTATTTAGGAGCTGTGACTGCAGTCTCACCTGCAGAATTAAGTAAGACAAAGGGTTTTGGTCCTGTTGACACACAGTCACAAATGAGCACACGTTCGCTTGTGATCCACTCCTCTGACTTCAGTCTCATTTTATTTTACCGTCTGCCGTAATAGTAACAGCCGCCATTCTGCGATATGGCTTTCCTAATGCTACAGACGCACACACAGTTACATATATAGACACACAAGGCACACATTTAGCCCAGAGTTATGACCTAGTTGTCTGGGATGTGAAATGTCAGCTGTAGCAGAGTCTTTATTGGACAGAGAGAGATAACCCCTCTGGCCATATACTGCTATGTATGTGTATGACTCTGTGTGTGGGTGTGTATTGCATGCATGTGTCTTTGTGTTTGCTTCTGCAGGGGGGGAGGAGGTGGAGCAGGAATTACAGAGAGAGAGAGAGAGAGAGAGAGAGAGAGAGAGAGAGAGATGGAGAAAAGAGCCTTTGGGGCTCCTTGTCCAGCGCTGGCCTGGTTTCTGCGTATACCCTGCAGAAAATATAGCGTGATCTCTTTCACTCCCCATTCATTCTCCTCACTTGGAGTAAAACACATGCACGCCCACACAGGCCCGTCCCCCCAGCATACACGTGGACCTAATATGTCGCGCCTGATATATTTAATTCTGTGATTCAGCAAAAAGATAGTGTAATAATCCAAAAAGACGCAATGTGTTGTCTGGATCTCTACACACAGAGGTGGAGAGGGGGTACAGCTGTGTCCTCCGGCTGCTGGCAGCCTGCTAAGCTAGCAGCTTTTTAGATTGCTAATGCGCTTGAGGACACAATCTCACACTTGAGTAACCTTGGTCTGACCGCGGGGTACAACAGTGGGGCATGTTATTTTCTATACATTAGTGCTGTATCTACAGAGCGGCCGCGTGTTTCTCAAACCCATTAGGCTGCGTTAAGAGATAGGAGCACATGAATGGGGGTTGATCTCCACAAAGATGCAGACAAAGGTGTGCTGGTTCTCTTCTTTGCTCTCACGAAGGAGACGAAAGCCACAAATTCATAACACTGATGGAATCTTTGTTCTCTTTCTCATTTCATCGATCTAGGTTTTGGCACATGATCCCGTCTGCAGGATAAAAGCCAGTCAACATCAGATTGAAAAATATAGTGTGTAGGTGATTCAAGTCTGTTAAGATGTTTTGATGCAGGCATCCTTTTTCTACTTTTCGCTCTGTTTTTCTGTTCTGGAGTGTCTGGTTCCTATCATGTAGAGTGGACTGCATTTCTGAATTGGTATTGATTGTTGGAATAAACCGTTTTGGGGTTTTCTTTAAGGACCGCTACCTGACACCAATTTTAATCATCAAACTCCAACTCCAACTTGAATGACACTTAGTAGAGCACACACGAACCCCCAAAATCCCCCAACAGTCCCCTTTGATTCAATTGAGCTGAATCCAATATACATATTGAAACATATATAATATCCGCTAGATCCCAGTTCTATTCAGATCTACATTAAATTGTCCTTACTCACAGATACCAGCCAGCTAAATATGTCTGACATCCTATCTCGTGATGAGAAATAATTCCTGGATCAATACCTTTATCTGAATCTGCAGTTTATGTGTAAACCTGCTGACAAACCAACCAACCAACCAACCAACAAACAGACATAGCCAGAAATATAACTTCCTGGCAAAGGGATTAACCTACATTTGAAACTGATATACATTTGCAGTAAAAATCAGTGAGACTCATGTGACTGAGAATAATTTACCAAATAACTGTACTTCAGTACCGTTTTGAGGTAACGTTAGTTACCATTTATTTTGTATTGAATTTATTATCTTATCTGATGATCAGTGGGGCAGGTAATCAATTGATCCCTAGTTGATTGCCTTGTAAATCCTGAAACGGGCATAAAAAGAGTACCTCGTTCCATATTTCTGCAAGTCAACACCTTTCAAGACAAGGCAAGTTGAGCATTTTCTTTGTCTTCACCTCTATTCTGTCCTAAGCCTCCCAGCTTCTTTCTCAAACAAAAGGCTTTTAACTTTGCTGGCTCAGCAGCGGATGCAAAGCTGTAACACAAAGCTGCAGTGATAAGAAGTCGTGTGGGATCAGGTGTTCCTCAGGTCAGGTGTTTGTTTGGTGAGTGCGCAATGTCAACTCAAGGAAGAAATATGCATGCAGCTTCCACATCCCCTTTACATAACCCCTATTGTTACTGCACCCAGATTCAACTATGCTAATTGTCATAGATTTGTGTCTTGCTTTGTTTGTTTTCTATTCTATGTCTGAATTTCAACTCCCACAACACTGAATGCTCAGCAAATGTACACACATCATGTTTGTTTGTTAATAAAAAAGAAATACGTACCTTTGGCTGAGGCAAGTCCCCCTGCTTTCACTTCAGTAATATGGAGCTGCTGCATTCCATCCTCATCTATAACCGCCACAGAAAAACCTACAGACGTACATGACACAGAGAGAGATTCAGTCATTATTCTTTTCTTCCACTTGGAAATATCTCAATTTGACAGTGTGCACTGCTGCAGCATAACTGTCGAGCAATTAGATCCACTTAATGCAAAATGCACTCGCATTAGGTCATCCTTCTTTGGTCATTAACAAAGCATGAATCAATGAAGTCTATTCTGAAATCGATTTGATTCAGAACATCAGGAGTATGACAGGAACTGAGTCATCTAGTTCAACATACCATATCCGATGCTGCAGGACTCGGCTTTGTCAAACTGGATCACTTTGGTAGCTTTGGGGCAAATCTCAATCTCTTTGTAGAGCTGCAAAGACAAGAAAATGACACTTAATTGGCGAGGAGTGGAAGGAGAGCAGCGTTGCTGGATGGAGAAGGTTCAAGGTCATGTTATGGCTCTTAATAAAGAATAGATAGAGTCATGTATTATTCAGGCTCCTTAACAGAGCAATCACATGCGAGGGTCAAAATCCAGGTCAAGTCTGAGAAGCGAGTAGGTGCTCAGACGAGGCTTTGACCTCATATCGGAGTGAGCGCATAGACACAGCTGTGTGTATGAAGCAACAGACAGGAACAGAAGTCCACAATAATAATGTAGTATCATAGACTGAGGATGAAAGAGGGTGAAATGAGTCACCGATCAAAGCAAGAAGATAAAAGGGCCTCTTGAGGAAAAAGAGCGAGTTATACAATGACTTTGCTTTGTGATGGATTTCAGCGTATCACCTACAAAGCAGCGTCGCAAAGAGAATTCGCCGTGGAGGCTGAATTAGGAGGAGGTGGAGGTGAGGTCTTGTTCAGTGTGGGTGATTGTTTTTTATGAATAATAAGAAAAGTACAAACGGGGACACACAGATGCGTACAGTTCATAGTGCACACAATAAACTTGGGATGCTATTTTGCATAATTTATAGGATATGTAATGAAGCGTCTTTTGCATCCTGGGAATTTTTGAATGCATTGCAAATCAAATGTGCAACCGAGTCATAAAACATGCACAAGCTCGCATCCAGATCTGCCAGAGAAGACACAGGAATTAATTCATAATAAGGGGATGACCCCAAAAATCCAAATGGGACACTCTATATCAGCTGAGACTGAAAAACTGAAAAGTGAAATAACTGTACGCCATCTTTTGTCTTTCATCACTTGCTATGTGACTGTCCAACATTCGGATATTCACTTTATGTAAATACAGCAGGTGCTTCGGCGTGTGTTTCCTCACCAGATCCGAGATGTCCTCTTCAAGTTTGGGAACGTAAAAGAGCATCTGGTTGTCAATCCACACCTTCAAACGCAGGTAGTGGCAGGACGGATCTATCTTGTGGGTCTGGAGGCAAATGAAGAAAAAAAGGCGCGTTAAGTGGCGGAATGTAAAATGAGCAATCCTTCATTCTTCTTTCCAAAACAAAAGATAATCCTTCTAATTACATGTGGTTTGTTCTTCCTGCAATTTGAAGCCAAACCTTCCTCACATGAACAATATTTTGACCTCAACAATCAAAACACTATTACTGCACTTTATAGCTCATTCTAACCCCTGACAAAATGTCAGACACATGTACGCATCCCATCATGTATGGAATCCACGTATATATACACAGATGTCACACTCAGGGACTATGAAATAGACACTCCACTTCCTCGTGGCATTTCTATGACATTTATGCACGCAAACGCCCACACATACGCACATGTCTATCAGCTATACACTAGCTACGTGTCTCAACAGACTCTTAAGTGGAACGTATACGTGCGATTAGGCATCATTATTCGAGTGCGACTGTGGCTGGGACCAATTAGGGAGAGGAGGAGATGAAGTGGAGAGAGACGTGCGAGACAGTAATATGCCGTGTATACTGGATTGTGAGAAGAGATCTGAGACACCGTCAGTCTGAGGCGTCGTCTATAGGGTTCACTTTTCTGCCCTCCCAGAAGCGACAGCATCGCATCGTTTTTCTCAGAATCACTCCTCAGTCTGACATTTAAAACAATCTGATACTCTGCCTCTAAGTAATGTTTTCCTGCTACACCGAACTGATCTTAAAAAAAATGTTGTCTTTCACATGTTTGCCTGTCTTAAGCTGTCCACACACTTTATCATCGTAGTAAGAGTTTTATTATCCTAATGTCACCACTCATGCCGTTACTTGCCGTAACTTACATCAACTGAGCTGCGTGCAGTTTTATAAGACTCGCTACTCAAATGCGTGTTTTTACCTGTACCTGTTTAAATGAATCATTTGCATTCTAAACAGCTGTTGACTGTCACCACTTTTGCTGGTACATTTATGTGTGTCTGTTCTAGCACTCTTAGTACAAGTACTAAAGTGCATAGGAGTTTCTTAACCGTCTCCAGCAGGGCTATCGGTGAAGACCCACCTTGCAGGTGGTGCTCAGGACTTCCAGCGCCGTCTCCCCAGGCTGTATGATGGCCAGGATGGGTTGATTGTTCGGCAGGCAAACCCAAGATGGAGTCAGGTAGTCAGGAACCCAGATGTCGCTGTCTACGTTTTGCTGGGGAATACTTTTCACCGAGCTCTCTCTCTCCTTCTGGAAAGACAAACACAAACACACATATTCCGTTCACAAACATTCATATTCCGACTAATTCTTCATTATTTCTCCTCTTGTTCACAAAAGAGAAAAAAACAGATTGGCTGAAATTGATTAGACTAATGTGATGATAACTGGCGATGGTCTGTAAGCAGCAGGAGATCTGATTACAAAATCTAATTCATTTGTGTTGATGAGAGAGCCTCTTGATACATTTGTCACCCTGCCCTAGGTACGTGTTACATATCTGTGTGCATTTGCATCTTTACAGGCGTATGTGCACTCCATCCAAACCGTGGTCTGTAACCTTTAAGCCCATCAGCCTGACCTCAGACAATCTGGCAGCCATGTCAGCCTCACTGCTCGACCTCACGCTGCCTGTCACTGATACCTTATCTAATCCTCTCAGGTAACAGCATCCACAAACTCGTTTATTCTTTCATTCCTCGTTTGCCCTCCCGCCCCCGCTAATCATTGCCTCTCCTTCTGGTGCCCCTTCCCTTCTATCTGCACATCGCTCCATCATCTCCCTCCTCCCCATCTCACACTTGCGCCATACAATCTGCTGACTGTTAACAATCCCGCCTGGTGGTCCCTGTTTAAATGAAGCGTGTGTATGTGTGTGTGTGTGTGTGTGTGTGTGTGTGTGTTTTGTGTTGGATGGAGTTAAAGTGAGACACAGGAGGAGACAGAGGGAGCACCCTATATCCAAAAGAATGTTTTTGTGTGCACAAACAAACACACATGTTCACATGCCCAAACAAAATATAGACACACAGAGTTATAAAGGAAAACAAACACACACACACACACACATTTTCTCAGACAGAGAACAGACCGGGGGGCCCGTAACTAGTACCTCCCCTCAACTCCCTGAACTCCCCAGCCCTGCTCAGCACCATCTGGCTCCCCTCCTGGCCCATCTAGGATGCCTCTACTGTGGGGTTGGGGGGACTCACTAAACTCTCTTCCTCTCTCTGATTCCCTTTTATTGCCAGCAGTGGGATTCCCCCAAAACAAACAGAGAATTAAAGTGGGACACGACCATCAGATGTGAACATTTGGAATAACTTTTGCTGGAGATGCTGACTGCTACTGATGCAGCATTTCCAGCTCTGTCTTGCAACAAAGCGAAGAACCTGTGCATTTCTTTACTGTCATCTCATACCCTGCCAGCTGAAGCTGGACGTGGGTGGATGGAAATCAATCTCCCATGGTGCCACTGAGGGCCTCCGCAGTCACAGAGGGTTAGTGCTGCAGAGTTTTCTTCTATCTACTGAGTTCAGACAGAGGCCTGTCTCTCCCGCCATCCCCCCTCCATCTCTGTTGCCTTCTACCAGTTCTCATAAAATATGGAGCTGGTATGCTTGTCCTTGCACAACCCATGGGTAATTGGAGTTTTTCCCTTACAGTTCCCTTAAATTCATCATTTAACAGGCTGTAAAAAGGTTCTACTAGAAATGGGACATGGATAATTGATTTTTCTTTCTTAAGATATTATTCATTACATGCAATTGTCTGTAAATCGCGGTCAATATGACGGAGCACAGATGGTGTGAAACCGCCAAAGTCCTTTGGTAGCAAATGTCTGCATAATTTGTTGAGACATCAGAAAGCTAATGATCTGAACATATCAGATCAAATTTGTCTCAGCGGGATTAGCGGACAGAAATATCCCTCCGGTCGATAGTCCATGATGCTGATAGAGTTGGAATTGCCTGCAGCGACTGGAAAAAAGAAATGGGAATCTGTCAACACCAATCTGAGAATAGTGTTTGACGTGATAAAAAGGTAGAGCGTACGAATAATGGCTTTATTTCTGACTAGGACGCAGAGTGGTCAGTAGTGAGAACAATGAGAAAGCAATGATGGACCCAAAGTCTGCTAAGGTGCAGATAAAATCAAGAAATCATCTGATGCCATTAAGAGGAGACTCCGCTGCTTTCACATTTTCATAGTCTGCAAATTTCTCCTTTCTCCTGTGTGATAACATTGAAGCAGGAACTTGAAAATGAACCCAAAGAAATGATCGCTGATGCAGAAGGGTTCATGGATTTTGTGCTTCCCCCAGATAACCTCTGCGAATGAAGAGCCAGAGCACCAAAAGGATCTCAGTTAAGCGAGAGGGAGGTGGAAAATCCAGCCACGTTACTGGCCTCGGGGTCTGTAGAAGCCCCGTAACCCATTATACAAGTACAAAGGTTCATTAGACGCCCCAGTGATTTTCATCTTGGCTTTATGAGAAATGCAAACAATGACAAGGAATTAGCCCACAGCTGCATAAGCTCTGGTTCTATGTAGTGAATGCCAAACTAAGACAGGGAGGAGGAAGGTTCAGGAAGGTTATAGCTGTATAGACAGAAACATTCATTGTATCTGGCCGCAGGATGGGCAGGGACCACAATGGAAATGGAGACAAGTTCGGGTCTACTTGCACTCAACTCTTTCAACAGCAAACATTTTTGAGTTTTTAGTTAATCTTGTTGATGAAGGTTCTCAGTCATCCAGGACTTGTTTCGGTTCCAACAACTGGACGTGTTTCAGTTTCTTGAAGACGTTTCACCTCTCATCCAAGAGGCTTCTTCAGTTCTAACTGAAAACAGAACTGAAGAAGCCTCTTGGGTGAGAGTCGAAACGTCTTCAAGAAACCGAAACAAGTCCAGTTGTTGGAACCGAAACAACTCCAGAGAAGTGAAACGTCTTCAAGAAGTCAGTCCAGTTGCCTACGATACGGCACTTAGAATTCAGCTCATCTTGGTTGCCAATAAAAGAGGGCAAATGCAAAATAACACATCTAAAAGTGGCATGGAGGACACAATTCTGTTTTAATCCTTAATATAATGGGACATTTGTATTTTGCTGTCTAGTAGAAGTGGCTGAGCTCTTACAGATTTCTCACTGGCCGAGTCTTCAAACATGCGCTCCAGTGGCTTTTTCACCGGCTCGATCCCATCAACGAACACCTGCAACCACACAGAGAACAGATCAGTACAACTGCATCCAAATATATCAAACACGACGAGCAGTTAACGAGGAGTTATTACAACTGAAATCGACAACTAGATGCCACACAATCAAAAGCCTGAAAAAAGAGAAACCTGGTTGATGGAAGGATGCCCCGTGGTCTTCCTCTTTGAGGTGGTGTCGAGGCCCCATAGGGAGGAGAAACGACTGCGGCGTTTACTGAAGGTGCGAGGCATGGCCTGGTTCCGCTTCCTGATGCTGCTTTCTGTGCGGGCCGACACCTGTGATGATGAAAATTACAGCTGAATTGTAGAATCGTATGACAATCTAAACACTTTGTAGAGTTAGACTTTTTAGATCAGCCCTTTTTTTGGCAGTTACAATGAATGCTTAGCCACTTACAATCAATTATCCATATCGGTTATTGAATTAGTCTACATATAAACAACCTGGTATCTACGAAACAGCTCGGAGTCGAGCATTGCCCTGTAAATCTATTAGGGATAGAAAAGAATGAATGGAATTTGAAGGTAAGTCCAAAAACATAAGGAGCGGAGAATTGCTGCTCATCTTGTTATGTAAGTTCATTATTTGTTGGCCTTTTAATGGTTTTATTTGACAGACATTACAAGTGTGGTGTGAAAGAAAATGGAGAGAGAAGAGGGAATGAAATGCTACTGGGATGGCTCTGAATGCACACAAGTAAGGAGGGTTTGGAGACAATGTATGTATACTGCACACCGACAGCAGTGACTGTCTGTGTTTGTAATGAGTCACTTAGAAATGGGTCAAACATACAAATGCAGGCATGGAAAACAAACCAACACATAAAAACACATTCTCAACTGCACACTATGTAGACTAATGGCCCATTGTGAACACTTTCAACCTCCTATCCCCTTCGGTGACCTATTACACATTCAACGAGAGACCACTCTTGGCATTTCTGGGTTAATTCACATCAAACCTACCGAGCTATGAGCGACTCCGACTCACTATATGTTACACGAACATACACTCTGACGCAATGTATGTATGTATGTATGTATGTATGTATGTGCACATGTGCACACGCTGTAGCACATGCTATACTTATGTGGGTGTGTGCTTATTGGTCTCCTAACAAGTCACTGCCTCTGAGACACACACATGTCAAACATAATAGGTCAAACTGTCTTCAGGACTCATATTATGTAAGATTCTTGCAAGAGGCCTTTCAACAGTCTCAGTTTGGTGTCTCTTTTGGCAATGGATAATAAAAACCCTTATTGTGTGAATTTCTGTGGACAATAAAAAAATAAAAGAATGAAAGACATTCCTTTTGTCACAGAGCATAAACAGCTAAGAGTTGGGAGAGAGGATTATTAATTAGAAAATGTGAATAGGTTCATTTGAATGCTTTCGTATTTCATAAATTAATTAAAAACACATATTCTTTATTCTGCCAATGCATTTTATTCTCATTTAGTTTTATAATTAATTTAGTAAAAATATTGTGATTTTATTCTCAGAAATTATTTATAAAATCATTTACAGATCTTTGACTAATGCAATGACACAATTTAAATTGTGACGATGGCAGAAAGGCGATGGAATAACAGAGACGGAGGACAGTGCACAGCAAGACAGTCGAGAAGGAAATAAGTCAGATAAGGAGAAGGAGAGATGGAGGGAGATGGAGCAGGAAACACAGTGAGAGACAAAGGAAGTGAGGGTGTAGGCAGTAAAAGGAAGGGGGGGGGTCAACAGAGCAGAGAGTGTTAAGCCTGTTTGTGGGAAAGTGCCTCGGGGATGGCAGCTTACTAACAGAGTTCGTATTGATCCACCAATCACAAAAAAACACCATCAACCTCTGATGTGTGTGTGTGTGTGTGTGTGTGTGTGTGTGTGTGTGTGTGTGTGTGTGTGTGTGTGTGTGTGTGTGTGTGTGCGCGCGTGTGTGCATCCGATGGCCTGCTTGTAGGAAACAGGTCTACAGAGATGCCGTTTCCACCTCTTTCGTTCCGCTCTGCTCTTTGTTTCCCAGATGATATTTGGCATCGAGCTGCGCCATACACGGCAGCGTATGTATCATTCCTTAAATGCCGCCGATTCATTCTGTACATTCTTGGAGTGCTCAAGATGACAACAAGTGCAAGGTGCAGAGCAATGAGCTAATGACTTGGCTTTTAGCCACAGGTAAAGCTGTCAACGTGAGGACAGTTTGTGGAGAGAATGATCTGATTGCTAGAGGACAGTGTGTGCAGGTATGTAAATGAAAGCACTTGTCTCTCTGTATTTAAGTGCCCTTACAAAGAAAAGATAAAGTGCGATTTTCTAAATTTTGTTTGGTTCATATTTTCTTAGAAGGCTAATATAGATTCCAGTCATACTCTAGTTTAAGGTTGGAATTGAAAACTGATTTTCAACTTTGTTTCCACTGTCGGTAGTCACAGCTGAGAAACAGCACTTTGGAGAGTCAAACTGCTTTCCCTCAGAGTAAATTCAATTAATTTTACAACACACTCTCAGAGTCAAAATCCACAAATGCAAGAATGCAGCAGTGAAGCAGAGGCTCAATCGAAACCAGTTATGTCACAGCTGCAGTGACCTTTACCGCGGGTTGCTTCTAATGAAAACTAACGGCTTCAAAATGTCTTCAAGAATTACCCCAAAAAACAAAAACAAGGCATGCGTCACAATGTTTGATTACATTGACTAACCCTTCCATCTCTTTCTGGCTTACACGTAAGTTTACCCCACTGGACCTGGGAAGATTCTGGCATATCCTTAAGAAAGCAAAACCTTTTAGTCAAGCTACTTCAGGACCGGCTGTACGGGATTTCTGAAAAAGTTTCACATGGCAGCTACAGGTGTAGGGGTATTCATTATGTAACCTTCATCAAGTTCTACTGTGTATTAACCTAAGGCTACGTGCAATGACTACTAGTCTGCACATTTGTCAGGAGAAATTCTTGCTTTCAGTAGGCGTACAGTATGTGACAAGAGGCTCACTCCAACAGCCAGATAAACACACCCACTCTACAAGCTGGGCCGGTTGGGAAGGTCAGCTATTGGGAACCCTCTCACGCAATGCCTACTGGAACATGTAGAGGCACACGGGACGGTATTTGAATTTTGGATTAAGTGGAATACAAAAAACGAGTACCAAAAACGTGCGTGCATGAAGGTGGGTGGGGATTTTTTTGACCATACCAGTGCGTGGAAGGAAGAGACGGAGAAGATGCTCAGTCGTCCCATGGCCAGCTTGGTCGGACGTGAAGCAAAACCCAGCAGGCGTTTCGGGTTGGGGGGTTCGCCGCCCTGCAGACTGGCCAGGTAGCAACGACAGCGGAACAGATCCATGTGAAACCGCTCCAAGTTCTGCTCCCACAGGAAGATCTAACAGAGGGAAGGATGAATAAAAAAGGATAGATTTTATGATTACGCAACTTAGTCCCAGATTTATCTGTGGATTGGTTCCAGGTTTGGCCACTGATTAAACAGCGATAAAGACATCAACAACAACAAAAAATGTAAAAATAAAAGCTGAAATATGTAGAAAAGATCACTCTTTGTTAGCTGGTCGTTTCAGGAGGAGTGAGAAGTGGGAGAGCTGAAGCCCCTATGGAGAGGTATTACTCACCAACACAACCCCCACCAGTCACCGACCTGCTGTGCTATGTGCAATGTATCACAGGGTGGGCCGTGGGAGGTGGAACACAGTGACACACACACACACACACATTCGCAATGAAACACAATCTAGACTTAATTTGCACTGATTCCTGCCTTACCTACCACCTATTTGTTCAAGGAGTTAACACAAAATGAATACGGATCTTTCTTTGATTGTTTTGTTCAACATTAAAACCCAGGCCAGTCTATTTCTGTAAACTCATTTAGTAGATTAATGTGGTTCCAGATACTGATCTTGAAAGACGTCAGATAATGATATAATAGACCACTCAAATTCATTTTTCTTTTGTTTCATTTTACTGCTTTGATCCCACAATTCAAAGTTAACGTGTCTTTGTAGAAGGCAATCAAAACAAAGTCTGAATGTTTTCTCGGAAATGAGAAGCATTTTGGCGTGATTGGGTTTAACCACCTCCCGGTGCTTTTATTATGTAATATTGTTTCCTTTTATTGACTATCAAGCAAACACCACACAGACATACAAAGAAACAGAGGCTTGCTCACACAAGTGCTCACATTCTTAAGTCTGCAATGTTTGCATGCAATGCCGCTTTAACATTCGGGCAGCAGCTCCAGACATGCAGGAGTAGGTATAAAGCCGTATCCCATGTTCCACTGAAAGTGATCAAACCTGATGCTAGAGGAGCTTTGAGATTCCAGCTGTGGCCTATTTCAATACAGCTATTAAACGTGGAAGGATTAGCGAGAGCAAGCTCACCTGCACGGTAATGTGTGCATCGCATGCGTTTCAACATGTGCGGTGAACGTTCAAGCATTCTGCCTCACTTGGCTGGTGTTTATTGATGAGAACCAGTTGGAATATTTGAGAACATCTGTCGTCGCAAGTACTGCTCGAGAACATTTTGTCTGCATGACGCCATGCAGTAAAGATGATTGAGTGCTGAGATATCACCGGGTGAGAGCAACAGTGCAGTTCAAAGGTACAAAGATGTGCATCTGTAAAAGGCCCTTAGGTGTTTTCACTCGACTCAACTGGAGACACTCAGATGAGATCACAAACCTGGTTCGGATTAGCATCACATGCACATTAAGTATGTTTTATTTCTCTTGCATCTATAATCAATATCCCTGCTCCGTACCTGCTCCAGTATGGTCTTCCTCTTCTTGGCATCGGTGACAGTGGACAGCTGCATGTCTCCCATCTTCTTCATCTTCTCGTCCATGTCGATCTTCTGCTCCAGCTTGCGGATCTCGGTTCGCAGCAGTCGCACCGTATCCTCCCTGTGGTGCTGCCGAGCCAGAGCGGCAGCGCAAGCGGAGTGGATCGCCGTGATCCAGTTTTCCAACTCGGTCTGGCCCGACGTCTGACCAAAGACGGGAAAAAGGGGAAAAATCACAAGTCGATTGAAAACAGGTAACAATAGCGAGATTAAGAAACTGGCAGCTCAGAGAATTGAAGTACGAGTCCCGCTATTAGCCTCTGCGAGAGGGTGGTCATTATAATCTCATCATCAATTTATTACTTATCTTCCCATGTTTTGACTGAATGTCAACGTGGACAGCTGCCATGAATATAAATAGACACATTTTCATATCACACAATGGTAACTGTGGTGGATCACTGTCACAGTGTGACAGTGTGGCCTTTAAACATGTCAGACATAAAACAAACACACGGACCCAGGACTGGCTTATCTCCCACATATGGCTAAATGTCATGTAACACACACACACGCGCACACACGCC
Organism: Spondyliosoma cantharus; assembly: GCA_900302685.1. Classification (NCBI taxonomy): domain Eukaryota; kingdom Metazoa; phylum Chordata; class Actinopteri; order Spariformes; family Sparidae; genus Spondyliosoma; species Spondyliosoma cantharus. Next base: position 79,027 of record OMLP01018818.1, read on the forward strand.
ATCTCCGTCTCTCCTGTTGATCTGAGGACTTTGTGTAGTCCCAAAACACAATGAAACGATTGAAAAACTGTGGACCTCCACCATGTTTTTGACAATGAGTTAAAACCATTGCTGTGAACTGTATATTTTCCCCTCCCCCTAAGTTATCTGGATGTTTTTAATACCAGTGTCTCTCACCTGGAAGAGGAAAGCATCTCCCACTGAGTTGCTGAGGCAAAAGACAAAGTCTTTCTTGGGGTGTTCAGGTACGGCCTGGACGATGCTGTTCTCCACCCACAATGCGTGTTTAGGGACGCTGTTGTGGTCGATCCCAGAACGACAGTCTGACTCGTATAGGAAGAGAGTGCACCCTTGAAGAATCCAGAAGGAGAAAGATGTATGCCACATTACTTACATTACTAAATTCCCCATTGAAATTAGCAAAACAAGGCTTTTCAGCACTACAATGATATATAATTCAGCTAAGTGTGTGGAAAACGAAAATCAACTGTGTCTTTTATACCAATATTGTATTTGATCTCTAATTTGTGTTCAGGATAAATAAGTAATATGATGGGCCCTACATTGTTTACTATCAGTACTAATGTATAGCAATAGGTCAAGACAAATACTGTGGGACAGTCTGTTGTATTTGTTTTTAGGGGGGTTGGGTGTAAGAACAGGAGGAAGGCAAAAATGCAGCCCCAGATGCTGTATCTTGTGCATTTCACAAGGACCAGATTGGATTAGACACGGATGCCGCCGTAAAATTAAATTGTGATGAGGCCGAGGAGAAGAAATGTGGGGCCACACACAGAAAAGGGAGAGAGAGGACAGTGGAGGTGACAACCAAGGGCATGGACTGTGTTACGACTGATGTGATTACAGCCTAACAGGAGGGAGAGAGTGGGAGATTAAACAGGTCAGGTGTAGATGTTTATCTTGTGACATTGTGGCAGGCCAGTTGTTTTTAAAGTACAAGTATTGGTAATGTTTTCCCTAATATTTTAATCTCAGTAATAAGTCACTTTTTGTAATTGTTGGTATAATTATTTAGGTTACATAAGATGCAAATTGGTTGAGCAGCTGGCAAAGCCTTTTTAGGTCTTGGTCAAAGAGATCTGTAGCTTTCTGTTTCTTCACTCCCAATTGCTTTGCAAAAAAAACAAATGCAAGAAAAAAAATTCAAAAATATCTAAAACATAAAAGTATGAGTGTCATAGCCATACCTTTCAGCGAGACCCAGTAGTGCTTCCACTTGCGCCTTGTCGCAGGCTCCACCTTCTTGTTTTTCTTATGAACCAGGAAGTTCTTCACAGCCAGAGCTCCTGCCTTCCTGACTGTGCCTTGTGCGCAGCCAATCAGAACGTCCGATGGATACGCACTACTGAGTGTGCCGCTGCTCTGCTCGTCGCTCACAGCGGAGCCGGCCTCCTCCGTGCAGTCCCGACCCTGATGTGTCTGACGAGAGAGCGACGGAAAAATTGACTGATAAACATCTTTCATTACCATTTAGAGAGAATAACACACGGACAAACTAACTAACCCAGGCTTGATTGTCCAGCTCCTTCCGAAAGTTCTCGTACACTCCTCCTCTGCCTCCCTCGCCGCCTCTTCCCTCTCCTCCTCCTGCACTGCTGCTCCCGCTGTCGCTCCCGTTGAAAACGCTGCTCTCAGTGGCTGAATACACTGAGAAAGAGGCCGACATCGCCTTGCAGCGACGTGACACCAGCTCTCCATCCCCGTCTATCTCCGTGGTGACGCCATCAATGCCGCTGTCTCCGTACTCGCTTCCGTCGCCCAAAACGCCTGAGATGTCCTGTCAGCCAAAGATACAGGGTAGATACAGAACTGATTTAGTTTCACACAGACAAACTAGTGGAACACATTTGAGTACACACTTAAAGAAACAACAGTCTGACTGAGTTGAATGACCGATCCACCTCACAACAAAAGGGGTTACTACACAAGAGGTTTCTGAAGAGAGTTCATTTCTTTTGTCTATATGTATTTGGCTGGGTCCCTTTACTGCATCCCAATGTGTGTTTTCATATGTGCTAAAAGCAAGCTCTTCACTCCGAGCAAGGCATTCTCTGTGCTTTCACACTTTTCCTTCACCAAACCGAGTTTCCCTCTATTCTTTTTCTTCTTTGTTTTGCTGTGTTGTCGGCCTATTTATATCCGGTCTAGCAACCCCCACAGCCTGGCTAGATGAATTTATAATAAGCACTTAGGGGGCTCTGCTATCCAAGGGTGCTTGGGGGTTTTGGGAATGAGTTGAAAGAAAAGCCTGGTTCACTATTTTAGTACTTCCATCTTATTTTGCAACTTTTTTTTACTTTATCAGTGACACGTGGAAATTACAGAAAACACAGGAACATTCTTTTTTGTACTGATATAGTTTTTGTTTTTTGTCTTTCCCATCTCTTTTTAATTGGCTTCTTTGTCATACATTACAGTGATTGCTTCTTCTTTAAGTCTTTTTTTTATATTTACATGTCAGGCAAGTATTTGATTGTGTGTGTGGTTAGAGACATTATATATTTACATTATGCTAAAATGTTTTAATTTCTTGAGGGAGAATGGAGAAACCAGGCTTGGACAAGTAACCCCACAGTGACTTTCTAGCTCGCTCGCTTACAATTACCTCCCCCATTACACAGACACACACACATACACGCATGCATATAACATGTGCACACACACAAATGCAGAGCATGAGCACACACAGGAAGTGCTGTGGTTGTCAACAAAATGTTAAATTCTGAAGGGACTCTCATGTCTGGGAACACTGTGAACTTCCTGGATACTACTGGTAAACAAAGTCCTCTGTCATTCAGAGAGACATGAGAGACAAAATACCAGAGAAAGTGGAGAAAGAAGACTTTGCCTGATAGCAGTTTGCGTCTGCATGCTTATTCATGTCTGCATCATTTGTGATCTAACCTGTGTAGTTTGTGCACGCCGTCCTTGGAAAGCAGGGCACGGTGCAGCCGGAATGCCGAGCCCTGCCAAGCCCTCCGACAGGCAGTGGGAGCGTCGGCAGGGGAGTGTGAACGCTCCATACCCGCCACCATCCTCGTCGGTTGGAGACATCAACCCCTCCTCCCCTTCTCCATCTCCATCGCACTCTGCCTCTCTCCGGTTCTTAGCATAGCGGCTCCTCTGCCCCCTGAGGCCGGGACTCTGTTGGCTGCACAGATGGTCCAGAGACGATGCCCTTTCGGCTGAGCCTGGGACATACACAGGTGGTTAATGCACAGCAGTGTGTGTATTTGTGTGCGAACAAGACGCGGCTAGTGTATTCTGATTACTGTCAGTGACTTTCAGGGTACTTTGCTACATTTGACATGTAAATTAACTCTTCTCCACGTGTGTCTCAGCTCTACTGTGAATCTGTACGACGCTGGTGATTGAGCATAAATGCTCGTGTGTGTGTGTGTGTGCGCGCGCACATGCACGTGCAGGAAGCCTGTCCATCTGAGCCGGCGGACCACCTAGGGGCAGCTCTCAGACCGTCGGCAGTGCAGTTACCAGCTACCGTCTGCTGTCGCGGAGCTCCTGCGCAGCACCAGTTAAGCTAACAACCCTGTCATCAACTCAACTGCAACTGATGGATGGCAGCTAACCTCCAATCAGTAGATATTCTCAAAGCCTTTTTCCCTACTCTGTGAGTGACTACAATCTTTTTCCCACCTCTCTCCCCCTCGTCAGCTGCAGAGAGAATCAAATCAAGATAACACACATGCACAGATATACACATATATGAACACTTTTTGGACCGCTACATCTGTGCTTCTTGAAAGCTATACACTGAGTAAAAAAAATCCCCAAAACACAATATCTACTGTATTAATTCATCATGGGAAACATAACTCATGGGAAACTAGGGGAAAAAACTGTATTCTGTAGGTATAAAATAAATACACGAGACACCTTGATGTGTGTGTTCCATCCTCACCTGCATTGCCTCTAGGGCGTACAAACTGCTCCTCCTCCTCTTCTTCTCCTCCGTCTATCATCTCCTCAGTGCTGGTCAGATGCTCCTGGCTCAGGTCGGACAGAGAGAACTCCAGGCTGTCTTCTCTCCACATGTCCGCTGACTTGGACCTCTTCTTTTTAAAGCTCCCGCCCTCCCGTGGACCCTCAGTCATGCGCTGGAGGTACCTTTCCTCTCCAATGACGTCTCCTTCCTCCTCCCCCATCGAGTCCTCTCCCCCATCCTGGGCGACAGTGTCCGCCTCCGAGGTTTCAGGAGTTGGCGTGGCCAAGGGGTCGTCATCGTTTTGAAAGGATTCGGGCCTCATTGTCATAGCCATGCGCTGTGTCCAGTGAGGGTTGATGCTGAACTCTCCAAACGCATCTGCCGCGTCGAAAGGTTCCAGTCCGTTCTCTGCTAAGGACTGTGGGATGCTGGGAGTGCTTGAAGAACGGGTTGAGGCCTCAGAGTTTCTGTGTTCCTGTTTCACTGAAGAAGAGTGCCGGGATCGGCGAGTGACAGGCTGCTTGCTGGAGAGACGGAGAGACCGGGACGTGTGCTTACGGGAGAGATGTCCCGTCACATCGCCGTAGAAACCGCTGTCCCCATTCTGACTCTCCACATTTCCCATGATTCAACTGTAGATGAAGGAAGAGGTTAAAGATACTTATCTTAGACTAATTCTTGTAAGTTTATAAAGCAGTGATGTAAGTGTTTTATAGCTATTTATCTGTTTGTTCTACATCTGCAATTGATATCTAACATCTGTATTTATTAACTCATCAGCTTAACTCATACCAAACTTAACAAGATTGCTATCTATATTTGTGTTTATTAAGTTCATCAAACTCATACCAAGGCTTTGACACCACTCGTATAAAAGGGAGTCAGTGTGTCAGATCCCTCTCATGACTAAAATGGAGAAACGTGTTAAATTCGCTAGTATCAGCACACATTTAAAACAAAAACATGCATCAGCCTGCTATCTGTAATGTGTTTTTTCAGCTTCCATGTGTGACCAAAAGTACCGAGTTTCAAAAGTCAATATTGCATCGTCCTACTGGTTGAGGGAGGTGTCATACCTCAATACTTCTTGGGTAGTTGTAAGAATACTAGTGTCTGCAGCAGCAACTACCGAAATCTGTTAGAAGTTTATTTGGTTTTGTTCGAAGAAAAAAAAGAAAAGATTTGTGTCACATTATTTCAATCACAGCAGGTTTTGAAAAAAGCAGTTTTAGTATTTGTATCACAACTCAAATACTGTATTGGCACTGCTATCCAAAACCTTCAAAATCCAGTCCTCGCTTTACTGTATATAATGCTATGAGTAAGGTGTGTTTTGCCAATATCCTCCGCTAAACCGAGCAAGAGTGCTTTTATGCCTGTGATTAAGTTTGGGAGTGTTAAAGTTTGTCTATAAATATGGATATCCTATTTCTTATTGAGAGATACAGCATATTGGCGCTGCAGCTGTTAGTTGCTTAATTGATTAAGGTATTAGTCGAGCGAGAGAAAATCAATTGCCGACTACCGCTTCAGTCATTTCGAGCTCTGGAAAATTGTAATGGCATTTTTCACATTCTATTGATCCGATGATAACTAATCAATCGATGAACTGAGAAAATAATCCGCAGACTGATCTATGAGGAAAACGATCATTAGTTGCAGCCCTACAGTCTGCACTCCGCTTTTAAATCATTACCAAATGGTAAGCCTTGCCCTCTAATGGCACTGGCGAGTTTACTCTCTGACATTCACTGCTGAAAGCCAGGTCAATCTGTGTGCTGGATGAGTGAGTAACATTTGATGACCCATTAACAAACAGTGGTGTGTGAAATGTGTCCAGGATCTCTTTGACTGCCTTTTGGAGTTAAACTGTCATGCAAATGAGATCGGGGATCAGGTTTTTCCGCAGTTTAGGTGGAAACTCCCTTGCCAGTTTTTGAGTGCTTTAGCTAGCCTTGGTGTTTGGGAGTTTGCATGGGACAGCGCACTCAAAAACTGTTACACAGGAAGCCATAAAGTTAATTAAAGATTTATTTAGAGCATAAATGTTTCACAGAGATCTCCTAAGGGTTTTCTGATGTTGAAGCATTCAGGTGTTCAGAATGCATCAAAATCTCATTCATTTATCCGAGCCACTACGAAGACATTTAATGCCCAAACTCCCTTTCTCATACTTTTAAAAGCTTTTTTTCATCTAAAATTATGTAAATTCCTCAAAAGCACATTGTTCCCTTTCAGGCCCAGACAGTGATGAATGTATATTGGCTTGGTTGACACAAGGATTGATCGCCCAATCCTTTCTGCGGCACTTTTCTCCCTCAGCGGTGCTAGAAAGATCCATTAGCTACATTGCCAGAACAGTTAAAACAATCAAAGAAATTTTTGCGCTGTCCTGCTGATCATAAAGTTATCTGAGCATCCTGCTTCACCTCATGCTCTCTGTTATATAAGCACATTGAGCTGCTGAGTCAACTGCTGTCAGATCAGTTGGTCCTCTGTGAGTCACACATCATCAAACCCACACCATCAGGTTCTCAGTGTGGGCTCACGCTGCAGAGAGAGACTGACAAGCAGCTCCTCTAACAAGTCGAAAATCTGCTTTCACAAATAACTGAATCTTGAATTGAAAATCAAAGCCTCTCAGAATCATTCTTTACATATTTCCACATGATATGGCTTAAACAAGTAAAAAATATTGGCAAACTGGAAGGACATTATGAATCAATCAGATTTCTCGCTACTTATGAAAGACCAATGTGTACAAACCGCGGTTACCTGTGGTTATGCAGCCGCATCACCAGCTTCTCCACATCAGTGCGGCGTCATCTCTTGCTGACTTCAAGATCCTCCACACATCCTCAAATGTCGGAGTCGGTTTTGCCCTGAGAGGAACAAGAAGGGAGAGGAATGTTTCAGTGGAGCTCTCGCAACTTCAAAGTGACCCGACGTGTCAAACGTACACAGAGGAGGAGGAGGAGGAGAAGAGAGAAGAAGAGAATGAACAGGGAACGGTGCCTCTCTTTAACTACTGCAGAGGTTCCACCAGGTACGTCGCACAAAGTCAGGTGAAGTCAAGTGTAAAGGAAAGCTGTGAAGCACACTAGAGAGGGAGTCTGCCGGACAAGAGATGGCGTATGGGATGAAATAGAATAAAGAGAATAGAGGACAGGGTGGTCAGGTAGCCTGGAGTTAGGATAATGCAGCAAGGCTAGTATAAAAACAGGACTCGTATTTAAAAGTACACATATACAAACTCACAGATCATCAGAAAGGGAAAAAAGTCACAAATCGGTGGAATTTCTTTGAACTGCATCCTGAAAACTCATTGCCAACCCAAAACCATGCCGGCATGCACAGGCATGTGCACAGAACATTTTGGGAAAACACCCCTTGTTTCCCCGCAGACAAAGAGATGCGCACGCACACGCACAACTCACTGCCACACACTCACGCTGCTGGTAAAATGACAGGAGATGAAAGCAGCTACGGAGAATGATTTTCTGCTTAAGACTCAATTAAATGATCCATGCCAACACGACCTAATTTTCCCTAATACCAGCCCTGAGCTGCTTAGAGTAGACCACGATTTCCATAATGTGCTATGTATAGTGTGAAGGTATGCGAGTGCAGGCATGCTCGCCTTCTGTGTGTGGATTTGCACATATTTCCAGTTTACAACCAGATGAAAATTGTAAGTGCGTACGTAGAACGAGGCAGACAGAACTGATGATCCTTCTCAGTCGGTTAGTAGCAGCATTCAGAGGCCTCTGGCGAGCTCAGCTGACTGCTGCCCTAAATGCTGCGAACACTATTGTCAGATCTGCTTGTGTTCTGATAAGCCTATAAGCAGGAATAGAATGGAGGAGAAATTATTTCACTCGCATCAAACAAAACACGGAGCGTTTACCAATTGCAAAAGCGGATAGCGCCTATTTAGATCTCTTACATCTGGTGAGACATTTCTTTGTTTTTCTCAGAATAGAATAGAGAAGCACGAGGCGTGTTCCCTCAGGTCTGAGTTTCCACCACAGCTGCTGCTTTTATTATTGATCGCCATCAGATAAAAGGTTGTCAATTTGTTTAGTCTCTAGGGCCGTAAAGCAACAAGCCAACCGAGTCACAGTTCTCGGAAAAAAAACGCAGAAACGAGAGTTCAGAAAAGGAGAAGTGCAAAGGACAATAAGAGGAGAAACCATGCACGCAGGTCAGCTCTGACAATGCACCATGCCAGTGTGCGTGTGTGTGTTCGTGTATTTAAACTTGGCCACTGCAGCACATCTTTTTTTTTTAACCCAGGCCAGCTGTGGGAAGCGGTTACATAAGCTAAACTTGACCCTGATAGTTCTTCTCCTCTGCCTCTCGCTCCAACCTTTAATTCTCATTCCTCCTCCATCGCATCCGGCCTGATCACACTTATCCCAGCTCACCCACCCCCCTAAAACAAACAGAAACGCTCACACACACAGTATAATGCACCCACAATGCTTGACAGGTGCTGGATATTTATTTGGGAGCTAGTCCTGCTTTTCTTTTCTAATCTGGCACACAAACACAGGTCTTTTTACTTAAAATTAAGATGATCTATACATAAATAGCGTTAACATATTGGCTCAATGGAAGTATGTAAACTTTTTACAATATATGTGGGTGTTTACTACATCTATATGTCTATATCAGTCCAGTGTGCTGCCGGTGAAAGCGTGTATAGGGCCGAACAAACAAAACAATCCCGTCTGACACAACACGGGGGATATCAAACCGCTGCCTCTCCTCTGGCGGTGTACAGTCTAAAATGTTTAGTCTCTTCGTTTTTTTCCCTCTCCCCGTGCCCTGCAGCAGAGCACAGAGGAGGGAGCAGGGTAACGAGGAGAGGGAGAAGGGGTGGGGGACTCCACTAAAACCCACGAAGAGCTGAGAGGTGAG
>OMLP01018819.1:0-15441 GCA_900302685.1 Spondyliosoma cantharus
CTACGTCATTTAATAAATTAATTAATAAGATTTGATATAAAGTAGGTACTGTACAAATAAACTTTATTTTATTTGCCTAAAACCTAAATTTACTGTAATTGCTAACAAGCTTGTACCATTCAGTCACAACAACAACAATAACAGAGCTGTGCGTAAGAGACCACAAACAATTGGCTAAACTTACACACTTCTCAGAGTGGTGTGGATGTTGCATCAGAAGGCTCCTCTCCAGCAGCTGTTAGGGGTGTCTGGAAATATTTTTTGAGCGCATCTAGACAGATAAAGAGTAGATTCACTTATTACTGTACAAGCAAAAATAAAAATAAAAAACTACAGCAGACAGAATAGGACAAACAACTGCAGCAGTTATTTGCACAAGTGGTGTGTTCAACATAACATTTATAATTAACTTATAATAAAAGATTCACTACCATTTCACAATAAAGAACACAGAGTACAACCTGCACCGGGTTGGCCTCTACTTTGATTCACGATTAATTTATCCTTCTTAGTAAGTTATCTATCAGTGTCATTGTCTAGCGTTAAGCCAGCGTTGCTTTATTTCAACCTAGCTAGCAAGCTAATACAAATGAAACGTCTTCACAAAAAACGGCATTTTAAAAAAAGATGACATAATGTTGCCTTTATATTGGGACTTCTCCTCCTTCTCCTCTTTTCTTCTCTTTCGATACTGCGCACCCGAGGGCGTTGACGGCCGGTTCATCTCACAAAATATCAAAACATAACCTGTCTGTCACTTGACGTGACCGGCCCTGTGACGGGACTCAGCACCATAAGTGAGAAACATACCCTAACCCAACGGGCATTGAAAATTATTAGGTTGTTTTTTTTCTCCCTCGAAGGTGACTGGCGGCGCCCTTCCAGCAGATGGCGCTCCAGGCGACTGCCTGTATCGCCTATGCCTAGAGCCGGCCCTGTGGACATGACAGAAGTGTTTTCATATAGGAGAACTTTTGTTAGGTTGGGAAATTAAAGTTACATGTTTTGTGTACAAACTCAATGCAACAGATTTACCATCTTCACAGTTTATATCTCACATTATTTATAAAATTCAGTACCATGTTGATTCAAAAATAGGATTCTTAAATGGCTCTTCAAGGCATTTTAATCGTACCTATGGGAAGGAGTTTTTTTTAACACTGATTACAAATCATAGATTCCTCAGTGGATTTCAGATGCAAAAGTCCAACATTATACATCGAAATCTTTGGCTGATAAGACAGATTTAAGTCGAAAATGTTTGCAGTCTGTGAAAACATTTTGTGTACAATTGATTTGTAACGTTTCTTGACTTTATTAAGTTCAACAGTGATTTTTTTGGTTTGATGGTTCTCTTTCATTTTGAGCCCAGATGAGAAAAACTTACTGACTCAAGTGTCCACAGTGTAATGAAGGACTTCATTACAGTTAACTTGTACTGGTGTACTGTGAAACCTTTAAAATTTGCTAGTCGTTTACCTCCAGTTTTATCATTTTTACACTGACTGTACTTGAGTTCTTTGTTTTCTTCCACTCTGTTCACCTTTGAGCCTTTTCTTAATCCATTCTTCAATATTTATTTGTGTTTTTTTGAAGTTGTTTGATTTTGACTTTGTTTTGGGAAGTACTAGCAGTAGACATCCAGCTTGATTTGGGAATTTTATTGTATTTCAATTGGCAGGTAAATTCAGGCTAATGATGCATTTTATTTGTAAGTTGCAATTAGTTTCCTGGCAGAATAAACATCAGAGTTCCTATTTTGGAGTTGAAGTGTTTTCTCTGGGACCACTGATCCCGCTGTGTTTTTTTGTGTATTCATTACAGAGGAGATACAGACTTCAAACATGGGGTGAGGGGAGGGGATCAAACTAGGGAGTTTGCAGTTATTTGAAAAGCAACTTAACAACCTGGACACTTCATTAGATATCACCTTTACAAAATGGTATGCTGTTGCCTCTGAGTTTGATTGCTAGGATAACAACAGGAGTTGGTATCCGGAGCTAAAGTTTATTTTTCTGTTGTTGGTGATTAGAAGAAGGAACATGCACACGCCTTCTCCCGTTGTGGACGAGGAGGTTAAAGCCCCACACTGATGCAGTCATTTTGTTTCAAATCCAAACTTCAATTAACCTGTGTTGTATTTTCTTAAGACATCATTTGGAACATTTTGACTAATCAGTTTCTCAGCTCTGTCTTAAAACAGTCAGGTGACCATAATGGCATCTAGAGCTCTCTTCCTAATGTACTTTTAATGTAAGAGATGGAGGGTCAAATCCACAAAAAGTATTTCAATAAATTTAGAGAAAGAGAAAATTCCAGAGAGTTTATCCAGTTGAACAGTTTAGATTTTATTCTGTTTGCTTTTTCCCCCAGCCTATTCCAATTTATGAATCAATATTCTTTCAAGTTCACACAGCTCAATTAATTTATTATCAGCATAATGTCATCAGATGATGCTGTGATTATCAGGACCCCTGACTTGCTGCGGGACAACTTAAACCTTTATTGTCCTTGATCGAACGTTTTGGTGACCTCGTGTAATGAACCAGGAGTGAAAACACCTGTGTGAATGAGCAGAGACTCGGATTGTAGGTAGATTGTTTAGTATTTAACAGTTTTGATATTTTCTTGCTAAAGTTTGAGAGGCAGTTATGATGATTAAGTGATTTTTTTATTATAAGTACGGTCATTGAATGATTTGGTCATATTTAACTTGATGTATCACTGCTGGTCCTTATTTAGTCAAACATAGTCAAAAACTCTGCCCACTAATCCTGAATCAAATGACTGCATTACACTTCAAAAGTGACATTAGAATTCCACCTGTAATTGGTAAAAGTAAGGTTTGACACTGTGATGGTACAGAATGTGATGATAAACCATATGTGCGTTTTGGGCACAGTCACATGTTCATATGTGCCGATTATACTGTGAATCAGCACTGTTCACATGAGGCAAATCCACATGCCACAAATGTAAAATAATTAAAGATAATTAAATTTAAAATGGGATGAAATAGCCAAGAGAATAAAAAATGTAATTATACAGTTATCAGCATATATATTACGCTCATAGTGTGTCCAAGGCAGGGAACAAATATTTCCCTTCTTAACCACCATCACTTGGTTTTTACATTCATTCTCATATTTGGTCTTTGTTATCGTACATGATATAAATTCTCTACACTGCTAAAAGAAAAAAAAAAAATACACCCGACCACACCCAAACTCCCCCTGTGAGCCTCTGGACATCTCATTAGACTTCATCCAACAGGCACCGCGCTCACGGTCGCTTCACATCAAACTGGCAGCTGCGACTGGCAGCACAACAGGTTGAATGTTGGTGTATTGATACAGCGTTATGTGTGAAAGGGAAGGTGAGAGGTGTTCGGCTCCTAATCCTCTTACCAGCATTATGCTGAGCCTCGTTCAAGCCCTGACATGCGGTGCGCCCTTGTAGCTCCCCAAAACCCGGAGTCAGCATCTCTGCGTCCGTTACGCGCAGCTGGAGGGACGGTCCGCAGCGTCGAGGGGTCGAGCAGCCGGCGGTACAGGTAGGACCCGCACCACCACTCTCTGCACACAGCTGCTTTATGGATTTTAGTGTCTCTTTATTATCATTTTTGGACGATGACTGGTTATTGATTAAAGCTTTGCGTCAACCTCGCGTGATTTAATCCGCGCTGGTCTCACTTACTCCGCAATTAAACATCGACGCGCCCTTGTTAGTCACACATCTGATGGTTTTATCAACATGGACATCTAAACGCACGGTGGGGTTAATTAATGTGTCATTAGTGATCGTTTATTGCACGCGCGCATTTCAGCACGCTCTATCTGTGCGCGCGCTCACGCCGTGACGCTAAATATAATCGGTTAATTTCTGAAGTGATTGCTTTTTTTTCATGCAGGTCCGGTTTCTTGTTATGGTTTTAACATGTTCAACGTGTCTTCATTGGACTCCTGCTTTTGTGAGAAGCCAAAGCCTGTGTGATTATGTAGCCATAGTAACAGGTGGCTGTCTGCATCCCCATCACACGCACGCACACTTCTCCTCAATAGAGCTGCATCTGCAACTATGCAAGTAGGGAGGACACTGAAGAGGCACACATGGTGTTGATGATTCTCAGCTGAGTGTGTTTTCTGTTTTCAGTCCTTCCACAGGTTGAGGCTGCCCGCTGTAAAAGATGAAACGCACTGTGTGTACATGTGTGTGTCTCTTCCCCGTCAGCGGTGTCTTCTTGCCACATATTGGTGCTGGAACCATCGAGGAATAGCGATGCACTTGACATAACTTCCTGTTTGGAGTTGAGACCACGAGGGCAATGAACGTGCACTCGCCTCCGAGGAGGAGACTCCGGCGCTGTCGCGTTCTCTTCTTCATCTCAGGTGTTCTGCTGTGTTTCGTCTACACGCTGACTCTGAAGGCCAGGCTGTCACAGCCACGAGCCTCCGCCCAGACGGATGACGCTCTCGGAGCAGAGGGGGGTGATGATGATGTTGTGGCGGTCAACATTCGGGAGGTGATGGCATCCAATGAGACGGAGGAGGAGGTCGTCGTCTCACCTGAGATCACCAAACCTCCTCTGGTGATAATCGTCAACAGGACAGATATCGAACAGTGTGTCTACGTAGATCCTAAACCTCCCAAACCGCCTCCGACTCCGACTCCGCCGCAAACGAACACCTCAGCTACCCCTCGTCCTCCACTCCAGCCCCCTCACAGGAAGGGAGATTATCCAGAGGACCTCTTCTCAGTGGAGCAGCGACGGCAAGGCTGGGTGGGTCTGCACGTCATAGGCATGATCTACATGTTTGTCGCCCTGGCCATCGTCTGCGATGAGTTCTTTGTCCCTGCGCTGGAGGTCATCACCAACAGTCTGGAGATCTCTGACGACGTGGCCGGAGCCACATTCATGGCGGCCGGAGGCTCTGCCCCTGAGCTCTTCACCTCTCTGATCGGCGTCTTCGTCTCCCACAGCAACGTCGGCATCGGCACCATTGTGGGCTCGGCCGTCTTCAACATCCTGTTTGTGATCGGCATGTGTGCCGTCTTCTCCCGGGAGATGCTGCATCTGACCTGGTGGCCGCTCTTCAGAGACGTGACCTTCTACATTGTGGACCTCATCATGCTTATCATCTTCTTCCTGGACAACACGATCCTGTGGTGGGAGAGCATCTGTCTGGTGCTGGCCTACATCAGCTATGTGAGCTTCATGAAGTTCAACGGTCAGATCGAACAGGCGGTCAAGACCCAGCTCAACAAGCACATGAGCATCGTCAAGGTGTGGACCGCAGAGGAGCCGGAAAAGGTCAGTCCGTGTCACGATCACACACAATCTGGGGGAAAAGGTATCTTAAAGATTGATGTTTGTAGATAAATCTACTATAAGACACACAGCAGTGCCGAATGATCTCATGAGTGTCAAACTGAAGGTGTACAGAACAGCCCTCTGCCAGTGGTTCTATCATATCTGCGTCCTTCGGTGTTGATTCGAGCTGCCGCCTCCAGGTCAAATCAGCTCCATGCTTCAACAATCAGCTCTCCTTTCAACAAACCCCAGATAACCGATTACATGCATGAGTGCAATCCTTCACTGATTCAAAACATCAAATCAAATTTATGCTGCTCGTAAGAGTGTTAAGAGTGTTCCATGGTAACAGTTGTTTGAAATATGCCGGGAAGTTTTCGTAGTCATGGTTAATTGTTTGGTCATAGATTCAAACAATTAACCAGTTAATTTCTCATTTTCTCAATTTCTCAATTAATTGTTTGGTCATAGACAAATGAGAAAATGAGAAAATACAACCCCCATTCTGGAAAAGTCAGGATGCTGTGTAAAACATATATTAGACACAATGTAATAATTTGACGTGTTAACAGTACAAAGAAATTATATTATGTTTTTTACTGACTTTGAGGCCAGCAACATGTTTCAAACAAGTTGGCAGAGGGTCAACAAAAGTTGTGAAACACTCCAAGAACACCTGTTCCACAGGTAAACAGTTTCTTGAAAAGCTCTTAACACTTTGTTAAACACTTGATTACACAAAATAATTTTACTGCACATGGGCTCAGGAACACTTCATAAAACTGTTTGCAAATGATTGCATTCTGTATTCATTTCTGTTTTACATAGCATCTCAATATGGTTGGAATATGGATTATAATCTGCACATTCTCGTTGTCCTACTTTACAGCAGTGTCACAAAGAACAATTTTCTGATATTGATGTATACCACAACATAGTGAATCACTGCAAAATCAAATAATGAAACAGCTCATTTTATTTTCAGTGCAAAACCATTCTGCAACACAAAAGGAAGAACTCCTTACAGAGAGTGTGTAAAACAAATGTGCCTTGACTGGTCATCTCAGTTTATATCTGCAATGTGGACAGAGTTCTGTAAAATTTTAAAAAGATAAAGTCAATATACTATTCCTGTCGGAGGTGATAAAGGATCATTTTGAAGGATATGGCTGATTATTTATATAATTTTTTTTTGATCAAACACCATTAAATTACGAGAAACACCGCTGAATGTTTCTGCTGACACATGTTTTGTCTGCATCAAAGTCTGATCTTATCTTCCTCTGTACCTAGAGCTCCATTCTGTCGAAAAACTTTTACAAACACATCAGTGAGACACACTGTTGCACTGGGCGACACGTTCCTTGATTACCACGAACGCACACACAACCCCAACAAATGCACTATTTCCTCCTGTTTGGTAACATTTGATTAAAAAAAAAAACAGCAGTTTCAGGAAATTACCTTTTTTTCTTAATAAAACTCATATTTCTAAATCACCTGAAGTGTTAAATTAACTCTTAACAGGTATTGTTTTTGAGCTTTTTTACTCATGTGCAACCACCAGTGAAGAGAAAGAACATACAGTAATCAGACCAAACAAGAGGGATGCGGACAGAGCAGACGTCTCTGCAGGTGAGTTGTGAACAGGCAGTCTACACACAGTTGATTTGCTGTCCTTTCATCTCCTCGCTGTTGGGACTGCTGCCTGCTCATATACAGCGAGAGAGGGACAGCGATTTGGAGGTCTGAGCGTGTGACAGCCTGCATTTGTGTGAAATCCTTTGATGATGCGGAACAGAAAGGAGTCCAGGTGTCACAGACTGCACGTCACAGTGAACAAGTGATTCAAATGTCACTCTGTTTCTGCCACAGCCGTGAAATACCACTATATAGAGATTTTAAAAAATAAACTGAAAATAAAGGAATAATGTATTTAAACATCTTGTTTTCTGCGGAATGCCTGCAGACTCAACAGCCTTCTGCAGCTGACAGAGAGCAGGAAACGTCTGAGCCTGTAATTAACATGTAGAGCTGCGTTTCGCTATTTCAAGTATCAACCAGAACGTTCTCCAATTAGCCGGAGGCACGTCTGCTGTCAGTGTGTTCTCCTTCAGTCAGAACGCTGAGCATGCTGCCACATTAATGGGTCCGAAAAATCCTCCTCCAGGAATTCCAATATATGCGTTTTTATTCATAACCATCCATGTCTATCCATTTTCCACAATCCAACAGAGTTTTCGGGGCATTTCATTGTCTTTCCTCTTGAATGTGTTCAGAGAAGACAACCTGTTGAATATACAGACATCTACACAGCACAGAACATTGAGGATCATGTAACAGACACAGCAGATGTAATCTTTTGAAAGGATTTCAGTGGCTCGTATGATTGAGAGCAATTTTCTCTGAAATTGCACAAGTCATTTGCAGTTGCCAGGCTGCACATGGGGAAAAGAAATATAAAAAATAATAATAATAAAAAGATAATTTAAAAAGATTACTGATTGCATCAGCATCATGTCTTACAGATTTACTGGACAGGTTTTTGTGGGTCTTTGCTTTAGATTTTATTGAGATCTTTAGATTTGTTTATGACAACTTGTGTAGTTGCCAGTAGGGCGGTCCTGAGTACCATTTTTTGGGCTCTGGGGCTTCGTTGGTGTGCTTTTTGTGAGATACAGTAATAACAGCTCTTTTGCAGTTAACTTTGTTAACAATCTACATTTCGCAAAAAAAACAATCCAGTGTATTGTGTGTGAATTATTCTGATGATCAAATCTCAGACACATGCTCAGATGATGTTCATCAGGTTTGTGCAGTTAAGAAAAAGAGGGAAAGAAAGTGAAAGGGGTGGAGGATAAAATGCAAAAGCTTGTGCCAGTGTGCATGTAAGCGTCCACAAGCGCCAACTAAGAGTGCGTCTTAGGTCTTAGGTGTCTTGTAAAACAGTGGAAGTGGAATCCAATGTACAATGTTAAATCCAGTCAGATTACGTATACGTAAAGATGTCATATACATAACAGCAAGTGACTGATTGAGAACCAGATCCTCTTATAGCAGCAGCCGGATTAACCTGCTGGGGGCAAAATCGAGCTGCTGGGCCCCTGTTAAATTGCAGACCCCCACAAATCATCATTAAACATCATCATTAATCTTTTCAGTTGACATTAAGGTTTTGATGCAAAAATAATCATTTTCACTTAGCATGGATGATATCACATTTGACCACATCATGCAGCCCTGCCATATAAGCACAGTAGTAAGAGAAATAACAAAGGTGTCAGGTTGAGCTAATAAAGCAGATCCACTTTAAGGCTTAAGGTTCACACTGTGCTCTATTGCTGATGGTAAGATCTCAGATTTACCATAGTGTTAACTAGATAGATTCAATTAAGGTCTAGCCCTTTGTTGGGTCTACCAAGAAACAGTTACACCTTTGGAGAGCACATGTCCACCCACTGACCCCCAGCTTTGACGTCCTCGACAGTCAAGCAGAGTCGGTCTGGGATTAGTATGAGCCTCAGATCAGAAAAGTCAGACATGTAATTGTCATTTCTGATGGTTGAAATCTTTGGGTTTTGGAATGGTGGTTGAATGAAAAAAAAAAAAAAAAAAAGCAATCTAAGGAAGTCACTTTGGCTTCTGGGAAATTTTGTTGAGCATGTTTTTTTAGGGCACCGTGTAGCCCACCTGGTAGAGTGTGCGACCCACAAGCCGAGGCTCAGTCCTCAGCAGCCACCCAGGTTATACACCATCCCGTGGCCCTTTGTTGCATGTCTTCCTTTTTCTTTCTTGCTCTCCCCATGTTCATGTCCAGCTACAGCTGTTCTATCCATCCGATAAACAGCAAAAAAGCAAAAAACATGATTTTCCATTTTATTATCTAAAGGATAAATCAAATAATTGTAGAGAAATGTGGTTATCGAACATTATTTGCAGCTGTAGAATGAATGAACCTCTCGACAGACACAAACATTCTTATCCTTGTATATACCGGCATGTAAACTGAATAAATGAGGTGCTGAAAAGTGATCCAAGTTCTCATTGATCTCACAGGAGAGTGAAGCTCCAGCAGCACCTGCTGCTCCCGCTGCCTCTCCTCCTGCTCCTCCGGCTGCTGCTGCGGCACCAAAGGCTCAAGATAAACGAGAACCTGAACAACCTCCAAGCGGCCCTCAATGCAACAAATCCCCACCAGACCCACAAGAGGACAAAACAAGACTAAGGGTGAGAAAAACTATAGCTTAGTGTTGCTGGTGTGGACTAGACAACCTGTTTTAATATCCTCATTATATATCCAGCCATTTCTGGCCTGCAACCATCATTTTTGCATTACAGTTGTCAATATTTTATCATCTGTAGCTAGCTTAACATTAGCACAGTGAGTTGTTTGGAAACACTGTCTCCTGGCTGACTTTTCAGTGTTTCCAGCTGTCTCATATTAAGGTAAGAACCCTTAAACGTGCAATATGTAAGAATTTAGTCTGAAAGCATTCATAACTTTATTAAAATCAACAGAATGTGAAGGAATAACATATTTGATGTCTGTCTATTGTGTTACAAAGCATGATTAGCATGCTAGCCAGCTAGCCCCATCCCAATCTGCGCTTGTGCTCACGGAGTAAACACCTACACTTCCCCAATGCTCCAAGCTCCAGGTCTGGACTGCTAGTTGCACAGCTAACTAAGCTAACTAGTGAACCGCAGCTACATTTGGTAGCCCTTAGCAGCTACTCTTGTGACATGCTGCCCCTTGTTTCTATTGTATGGAATTTTACAGGTGCTAAAGCTAAAGCTAGCTAAAGAACACACACAAAAAACACAATGGTTCTTGTATTGCAGTTTAGAGTGAGTTAGTCCTTTAAGTATGATGAGGAAATTAAGATCTCTCTGATTAGAGCCCCACACACACCACTTCAGTATATGACAATCACTTTCTGGGGAAAGGGTTTCATTTATTTTACTTTTACAGTGTTGAAGTTGGTCATTCTCCCTTTTAGAGCATATTATAATTAAAGTTGCAGATCATGATTTGTTTAAAAAAAAAGAAATTCTCACATCATTTCTCATTATGTTAAGTATAAGCACTTAGTTACAACACTGTGTCATTGTTGGCCTGCAATGTCTTGCACTTGTTAAACTTAACGTTGCCCTAGAGTATTGTAGGTTCATCTCTGACTACATGTCTGCTGGCCCATAGGTGCGTCCTGTCCTGCAGAGAGGTGGCAGCTCGGCCTCCCTCCACAACACCTCGCTGAGGAGCACCATCTTCCAGCTGATGATCCACACGCTCGACCCTCTGGGAGAAGGTAACAACCAGAGCCAACAACAGTTCTTAAACTTTAAACTTTAGAACATCAGACTTTGCCGTCTTTGCCATCCAACTTGATTTACTGCACATCTGTATGCAGAAGGGCTGCAACATTTCATAATTTTCCTTGTCAGTTGTTTAGTTTAAAGGTCCCATATTATGAAAAACACGTTTTGCTAACTAATGAACTAGTTAGCCAGCTGTAAACTGGCTAACTAGTTAGCTCCGCTTCGGTCTGCTATGCAATGGTGTTTGAAGCGAGTTTAATGTTAATAATATTACAATGGAGCTTGGTTGTCACAGTAAAAAGTCTGGAAACATGTGCAGACTGGAGACAGACGATGTGAACGGTGTCCAAGAGTTTGGAGACGAACACAGCTTTCGCTAGCTGTTAGCCATTAGCTACATGGTAGTAACTGTAACAACACATACAAACAAACTAACATTATTCAGACACACTAACCATTCTGAAACGTCCTACTGCAGCCACAGAGTCTGTGTTTCTTCCGGAGCCTCTCCTTCTGGGTCCGATTCTGGGTCAAACTTGTACGGTTGAACGAAAGCATCTCCGCGAGCCATAGGGATACATCCACCATAAACATTAGCGCATGCTACCGGCTAGCATAAGAGGCATCATATTCCTGAGAGGGATGTGTGGCACGCAAGGCCATTGGGCAAGGCTCTCCAAGTAGGCATCGACAGACAGAGCTCATTAGCATTTAAAGGTGCAGGCACAGAAACAGCCTGCTCTCAGGAGAGCTCAGCAGAGCTCATTTGAGCAACTTTTAGACAGCTGAAATTCAGGACCATGGATGGGTTTGGGGCAATGCATATCGAATACAGTGTTTTTGGACCTTTGACAGCTGTGTGAAATTAATGAAAAACAGTATAATATGAGACCTTTAATATCACTAATTTATACTGTCATATGTGCCAATAAAGCAGCAAATCCTGACATCTGACAGGAGTTAATTTGTGGCATTTTTGCTTGATATATCATTGAAACAACTGGTCTCTTAATTTTCCGGGGACCAACTGTTCCATGAAATGTTCCAGTGACTCAGCGATGGCCGTCCTGTACCTTCCTGTAAGTCAGGTTCGCGTGATGAACCACAGCGACCTTCAACCTGTCCTCAGACTCAGCGGGGCCGCTGTCCCTCGCTCTCGCGGCACTCGGCCACCACTGATCCTTAATCAGCTTTTCAATACAGGCTAATAAAAGCTGGATAAGAGCCAGCATGTGAGCAGACGAAGCTCTTTATCTGTATGGAACGAGTGCAGAGCAGAGACCCGCTCCGTGCAGCTGGACTGTATCTCATTACTGTGGTAAACTGTCAGCATATTAAACATGAACCTGAGAAGACTTAACTTCCTGACGACTGAATCTTTTTTCTGCTCAGTTACATATAAAGAGATGTGGAGCAACAGACAATCATGGAGGAAGTATTCAAATCCTTTACTTAAAGTGAAACTCTTGCCAAAATGCAACCTAGGCTTTTTTTGTGAATGTATACAAGTCAAACCTTCATGTAAAAGCATAATTACGATGAAAGAGGCACTTTTAAGATTTACCGTATTTTTGTTTTCAGGTCAAAATCATTTTAAATGGGAATGCTAGGGGCAAATTAGCGATAGCATCCATCGTTATTTTTAAAACACTAAGAAGGCTCGACACAACATGAAACTTTGCTCGTAGTATCACCAGGGTCTCTACACATGAACACGAGCATTGAAAACATTGTTTGTGTACACAGAGTTTACTTTAAAGACAGTTTTTGGACAACTCACGTTAGCAGATGTTTCCTCCGCTCCCCGCCATCCTGCCAGTGAGAAGTGTCGATTTCCAAATGCAACATATCACGGGGGTCAGCGGAACAAGCATATGCTAACGTGAGTTGTTCTAAAACATTCTTCTGAGCAAACTCTGTGTACACAAACAATGTTCTCAATGCTCGTGTTCATGTGTAGAGACCCTGGTGATACTACGAGCAAAGTTTCATGTTATGTCGAGCCTTCTTAGTGTTTTAAAAATAGCGATTTTAATGCTATTGTAAAGTGGCCCGTAGCACTCCCATTGAAAATGATTTTGACCCAAAAACGAAAATATGGTAAATCTTAAAAGTGCCTCTTTCATCGTAATTATGCTTTTACAAGAAGGTTTGACTCATATACATTGACAAAAAAAAGCCTAGGTTGCATTTTGGTGAGAGTTTTGCTTTAATGGTTACTCGGTTATACGCCATTCAAAACTAACTTTTGGGTTGCCAGGTTGTGGCTGGTGTTTTTCCTTCTCCAGCATCACTCTTGATTTGCATTTGTGGCCATTTAGTTCAGATGTGGATTATTGTGGAAACCCTTTACTAAAACATTTAACATCTGCATTTACAGATGAACAAACTAACTCATTCGGCTTGTTGTAAAGTCAGAAACTCTCCACCTGTCATTAATGACTCTAAATGGTTCAACATGAAGTGAGAACACATTGTTTTTTGAGTCATTGTTTACTGAACTTTGACAGTTTAATATCAGAGGACTTGAGGAACCATTTGCACATGTTTGTAGGACTCGAAAAGCGTGTGAGAGCAGGAAATGTTTGAGCCATTTGTGGTAAAAAGTGTTGTATGAGGCATTGCAGGAAATGTCTGACTGAAGTTGAAGTGGACGAAACGGGTAGACTGAAAGTGGGTCCATCATGTAAAGGCAGATGGTTTGTATCAGTTTAAATGGACAACAGGTGCACTTACATAGAAAATGAACACATTGCTGATGGGTCAGAGGTTAAAACTGTTGCTATGGGTTTCCATCCTAGAGACGGCCCTCAGAGGGGCCATTAAAACCCCCAGCCTAAGGAAAACCAGAAAAGGTAAGAGCGACAACAAGACGTCGCCTTGCTGTTGTTTCCTGTGGTGTCTGTGATTGTAGTGAATTTGTGTCTTCTTGTGTTCAAACTACGTCTCATTCACATTTAACAGCAAAGGTGAATAAAAACAAACCTTCACATGAGCTATTGTTATTTTATGTAGTATTTTCATCTAGCTGCATTTAATTGAAGTATCCCATAACTGGTGGTCAGTATTTAGTCTGTGTATCTCTGCCAATCAGAGACATCCTTTAATGGTGATGTCAGAGGGGAGTCGTCAGTACAGAGGAAAGGTAAGACAGGAGACATGTTGGTGTCGTGTCTGTTGTCGTTGTTGTGCTCAGTCTGGCCTGCTTCTGTCCCAGAAATGTTTCCTAACTGATTTTAGACAGTTGTCTTTTAAAATTGGATGGTTGTTTGTCTTTGTTGGATGTTCGCATGTTTGCATCCAGTTGTTTCTGTGTTGTTTTGAGGACTGCTGACCTTTTTCACACACTGGCTGCTTGGAAAACTTTATGTCATTGTCACGAGATTCTTACAGAAACTGCTTTTGCATCCTCATTTCTTTGGATCCAATAAAAATGCGCCTTTTTGTTTTTAGGGATCCACAAGTGTGTCCTCTTCAATATGAATGTGTTTTGTTTGTTTTATTTATTAACAAAAATCTAAAACTTATCTTGTATTTTCCTTCCATATTCTAAATAAATGGATGATTAAGAAATAAAACAATTAAAACTATTCTATGCAGATGTTATACTAAACGGCCAGCGTGTGAGTAAAGGCGTGTCGACTTGGTTGCCCAGGACTGAGTGTTGGCAAAGAATATCTTGGTTGATATTTAAAGGACTCATGTTGTTTGAGCGATTTATTCTTTTAATTTACAGCAAAGAACAAAGTAAAGCCTCTGAATGTCCCGGTCACAGGCAAATTACAGAGCAAGTCACATCATCGCCGCTCTGAAGGTGAGTTTTATGTAGAAGGTACAATCTGATGTTTCGATAAAGTCAGGTGAGAAGTTGACATGAAGATACAAGAAGTGTATAAACCTAGTTTAATACAAAACATGGAAGCAGGTGTTGCTTTTAACTGTTTAGCCTAGCTCTGTCAAGAGTTGAAAGTCCGGTAGCCTCATCGCAGCTGCAACGTAATGTCATTGTACAAAACAAATACATTTTAAAGAAAGAAAAACTCAAATACATTTTTCTTAATGTTACCACCACCGAGACAAAATATTTAATGTTGAAAAGCTGAAAAGAAAAGATTCATGCTGTCAACTGAATGAAAATGGTTTCTTCTGTACAACCGCCATTTTCTTTACATTGGCAGTCAAATTATTAATGAGGAAAAAAAGAAGAGGATGTTGAACTCTAAAGACTTTTTAGTACTAATTAAGTACTAAGTACTAATGTAATGTATATTGATTTTCCTCATCTAAAAAACTCTTTAAAGAGCAGTGCCGGCAATTTTTAAAATATTCAGAAAGACCAGCAGGTAGTTACATTCTGTACCACCTTAACATTGTACTGAAAGTGGCCATTTCTTGACTACATCTGAAGATTTTTTATTCAAATGTTTCTGTGATGGAGGTGCAGAAGCCATAACGGGGTTGTGATGGTTGCGTATCAATTGTCATAGACGGTTGGGGGGTTAAAAGAGGTTGTTCGCCACAATCAGTAGAACCTCTCAGTCAGCGTGTTGACAGTGCGTCACTGTGGAGTGAGGAGGTGCTTCAGAATCCGAGGCACAGAGCAAAGTGGGGCTGCAGGGAGCCTGAGGAGGCTTCAACAGGCCCGAATCAATCAACCCGAGGATTATGCAGATGGGACGAGTCTTTGTGTGTGTGTGTGTGTGTGTGTGTGTGTGTGTGTGTGTGTGTGTGTGTGTGTGTGTGTGTGTGCGCGCGTGTGCCTCTCCATGAGAAGAACATGGTTATCTCCAAAACACTCCAATCACGCTCCC